>VCRD01001195.1:15923-48217 GCA_006783055.1 Trinorchestia longiramus | reverse complement strand
GGGTACGGAAGGCTGTAGAGAGGGTACGGAAGGCTGTAGAGAGAGTACGGAAGGCTGTAGAGAGGGTACGTGAGGCTGTAGAGAGGGTACGTGAGGCTGTATAGAGGGTACGTGAGGCAGTGAAGAGGGTACCTAAGGCAAAAAAGAGAGGGTTTGTGAGGCTGCAGCGAATGTTGATAAGGCTGTAACGGGAGTATGATTTGATGAGGGTGTGGGTGAGCTTGTAACAGTAAGCCTTTCACAATAGTCACTACCTCTGCATTGTAGGCCTCTAACAACCTCAGTCATTTTTACAACACAGCGTAAGGAGAAGGGACCAATTAACACAATCTTTCATGCTGTAGGTGTTTCCGTTTTTTCTCAAAAATAGAGATAATTCAATTTTAATATCGACACGTTAATAATTTAATCAAAATTTCCAGCTTCGTTTCACTTCTAGAAAGGCAAAGCTTAACTTAAATTCAACCATTTTACATTTTTACACTAAGGGTCTCATAACACACGCACTACTTCGTGCGCATACCGATAACAGGATAACTTCACCCTAGCTACTCTCACTACTTTTACTTGACATTTCAAGAACATAATTCAAGATGAATTAACTTTATATGAATAGTTTTCTTTCAGCGCTGGTTAAATACTTTATCTCGGTAGACAGTTGTTTACAAATTACTTCCACAATTTTATAGCTCAGAAAATATCATTCTTAACAAATGAGATCACCCCTCAAAAGTATAGTCGTCGCATTCCAATATCAGTTCGAGGAATAAGGTCAATTCGAGGAATAAGATCAATTCGAGAAATAAAGTCAATTCGAGAAATAAAGTCAGTTCGAGGAGCAATATCAGTTGGAGAAGCAAGATCAATTGGAGAAGCAAGATCAATTGGAGAAGCAAGATCAATTGGAGAAGTAAAATCAATTGGAGAAGCAAGATCAATTGGAGAAGCAAGATCAATCGGAGAAGCAAGATCAATTGGAGAAGCAAGATCAATTGGAGAAGCAAGATCAATTGGAGAAGCAAGATTAGTTGGAGAAGCAAGATTAGTTGCAGGATCGGTAATCAGTTGGAGAGAGTCTGTTATAGGAGGATCATGAACATTGTAGGCAAGACTGAGAAACGTGAACTAAAAGACATGGTAGGACTTCGTGCAACGTGTAGCACAAGGGACACCTACCGACGAGCTTGAAAAGCTTGGCGCTTTGCATGAAGTGGCGGGGCAGCATGGACAGCCACACGTCCCAACATCCACTGTCGCTGCTCAGGCACAGCTCACACACACTCGCCACCTGCCCAGTCAAGGGAGACTTCAGTCTTCTCCTCTCACTCTTAGTGCCTTAGGGAAACATTTAATGTAGAACTACTTTTCAGACTGCCATAACTCGATGAAATGGGTTCAATGTTAGGAAGAATCATCTCACAATAGTGAATTAACCAGAAAGACCAACCCCTGACCTGACATTGATAATGATCAATACCTATATTTGCTTACCATCCCACGCGAAGAACATAGCAGTTTTTAAACAAGTAACGGAAAATTATTGCAACGAGCACCTCCATTTTATTCTGAGTTTTACAACGTGAAGCGTTTGAAGAAGGCACTCATGTGAGTTTTAGGTTAACTATGTCTGATTTTTCATTTGTCATCTCAAAACGCAAACACCATCGTCTATAAACTACCATTCGTCTGAAATCTGATTGTCACAGGCCCATTTATACCAAAGCACAATAACTGGTTCTCACGACAAAATTGAGGCAATCCGTTACTCACCCAAGTGTGAAAAGCTAGAAACAGCTGTTAAGCCTCCTGTTCAGAGCAAAAAAAATTACTTAACTAAATACGATCGAACTATCTCGACGAAATACCACCAACACCCCAATGAAATAAAGAAGAAAGGTTCGAAAGACTAATAGGAAAAATAATTTACAGGGACACACGCATTCAATTACTAAAACGGTAGGGGCAACAAAACTAAAACGTATGTCGTTCTCTATTCAACTTAGCCGGTACCCTGCACTCTTCAATCAATACATACATGACACTTTATATTTCTTTCACAACATCTACATATGCTCACAATATTGACATAGCAATAAACCACTTACACGAACATAATTGCTAATGCCAATGCACAACACAACACATGCGCTAATTTCAGCACAACACAAAATCTACAGCCCGACGTAGGCTAGTAAATGGTAGACCAAGAGTCTCCGACAATATCAGGATGTGCACAATTGTCGATAATCTCCATGACAAGAGCAATACTGCATTAAATACGCAGTATTTGACGTAACATAACAGCTAATGCCCCGTGCAGTACACGTGTTATACAAATGAACTCTGACATCAAACCCTATAAAAGGGTAGACGCTTTGAGATTATATTATTTGCTCAGTTCTCTCGCTCGTTAGATGTATCTGACAAATCCATAAAAGCACTAGACCTAAATACTCAGTTAGCCATAGGCTGTATTGTGTGTTTTTTCATATGAAAGAGTGTGTGCTGTGCAACCAAGTAGCCTAGAACCCTAGTACAAATCACTATCAGCAATTGCACCAGCCTGACCACTAGGCCAAAAAAATACACACATGCAGTACACTTCTGTACATGCAGACCGTGGGGTTAAACACCAATACGTCCCCTAATTGCGCGAATTTTAGTACAACAAAAGTTATGCTTCCAACAACATCAAATTCCCAGCCATGGACCCGAAAGAAAGAAGCAGTGTCTCACAATGTGTCGAAGAAAATGAAAAAGAATTCGGCACACTAAATTCCAGCTCTTAACAAAACTAGCTACGGAGTTAATGCGTTACAAATAGGCAAACTAAATACTAGTAACATCACCGCATACCCTACCCTTACAGAAACATTCAATTGCAAGGACGGGGGTCAGAGAATAAACATGAAACACTTAATGTGTAGCCTAGATCCAGAAAGACTAATGCAACCTTGAATAGGAAACTTGGAAAAAGGCTTTAATACCACCAAATCTATAAATGAAACCTGGTTAACCACAACAACAATTTCTCCTTCCTTCTCCAATCTCCGCACGACTTGACCCTAGAGTGGTCAAAACACGCTCAGTTATGCTAACTTGTTCAGCATTTGCCTCCATCCTACCTCGTCAATAACACACACCTCACTTTCTCGTTATCAACCCGCCTAGAAGCTTCGATTTTATGGCATACGCCTTTCTAATCTTCTTGCGCCTTTCATTTACAATTTTCGCTTCCCCATTTTCCACATTCGCATGTATTACTATCTCCATGGTTCCAAACAAGCTATTCCTCTTTTTTGTTAGTATCCTACTCTTCCTTTTTCGTTTTCGTTATGGTCTATATAGCGCCCACCTCAATAGTACTCTAATAAATACGAGTATATCTTTATATAACTTTCACTAACTTCAGTTCAACGCTCCTACTAGCAGGGGTCACAGAAGATGAGTGAGATGCAGGGCTGCATGACTCGTAATAGGCTCTCAACATAGACAACGAAGTTCAAGCCATGAAGCCAGTATGTCCAGGAGGCTACAAGAAGCATGAGCGTATGTTACAAAGTCAAACCAGCAAGTGTATGAGACGTTAGAAAGCATGAGTACCAGTCACATAGCTGAACCTAGCAACCAGCCTGTCCTGGAGGCTGTAAAGCTCACCTGCTGGGCCAGGGCAGGTGAGCAGGATGGCACAAGTCTGGGCAGTAGCTGCTGGAAAACGGTGCTGCTCTCAATCCCGTTGCAGCACACGATCTGCACACGAAAAGTTAGCCCTTTTCAATTTTTTAAACATCAGAGACCTTAGCCAAAGTCCACGACCCTAACAACAGACCTCAACACAACAACGTGTTAAACTACGAGCGGATAAACTTAGAACTAATGGAACAGGAGTTTGGTAGGCTTATCTACAAACTGCTAATGAGAAAAAACACAGAAAAATGCTACATGATACTTAAACAAAAGATTCGCAACCGCCACAGAGCACCACCCCGACAAAAGGAATTAAACCAACCAATAACACTCCTTAGCTTTCACAAGAAATTAAGCACCTTATCAGTGTTAGGCAGTAAATACGTTGTATTTAAATACAGTTGTGTACATAAAGATGTATTTCAAATACTTTTAAAATCGTGTGTTCAAATACAATATATTTAAATACATTGAAATAATTTTTCATTTAAGTACGACACTTGAAACGAGTTAAAACCTCCAGATACGACACCTAAAACGCGTTTGAACGTCGTTGTAACGCAATGGCTCTTTGTTCATGTCCACAGCCTAACATGCGGTCGAGGATAGGTTTTCGTGAGGAGTGGTGGCAACTGCTGATATTTTTTGTTACTCGTCGCACGCACAAGCAATTGTTATAATGGCCTCTAAAATTCAATTTCATGTTTCTTACCCTCTTCAAGTAACGACAATATAGAAAGGACGCCAGTGCACCCAATTTTTGTTGGAAAATATTTTAAAATATAAGAACAATCAAGCGTTAAACTGAAATGTGAATGCATGATGTGTGATCAAACGATCTCAGCCGCCATGAACAGTACAACGAATCTTTACCCTCATATTAAGATAAGCAAAATCTTTTAGTGTTCGATTCTAAGTTACATAATTCTTTGGTAAGTTAGCAACTCTGTATAAATACGTTTTTTTACTTTATAAAAATAGATTTTTATTTCTTATTAATTGACAACTATTTTCTAATGGTCACAGAAAGATTTCATAGCGAACATTTTCATGTAAATCTAATACCCTATGCTCAACGACCTCGACGTCGGCATCATCAGTACAATCAACAAATTCGTTGACGCCACGGAACTGTCACAAAGCGCTCACCTAAAGAGATAGCGTAACTATCCAATCAGATCCCAACCGTCTACTACAATGAACCGAAAACTGGTAAATTATCTTCAACATTGATAAATGATCAGTTATGTATGTACATTGGTGCTAATAATCTGCATTTCAAACCTACGAAGAATGACACACCTATTGAAGTAGTACAGCAACAAAGAAATCTTGATATCAATATCACTGATAATCTCAAGCATGATATACAAATGAAAAAAAGCAATGGTTTCAATGCAAAAAACTTTGAACACAAGTCTAAGGACTAAATATTACCGCTTTATACAGCGATAGTCCGGCCACATCTAGAATGTGCAGTACAACTCTGGTCTCCAACTCATTTAAAAAAATTAAAAATGGAGAAAATTCAATGTGAAGCAACGAAAATGATTTTTGAACTTCGCAATCTTAGCTACGAAAGGCATCTTCAGCAGATTGAACTCATCTCTCTAGAACAAAGAAGACGGCAAGGAAAACTCATAGAGACCTATAAGTACCTGAACGGCCTTAACGATGTTACCCTAGGAAGGCTTTTCGAGAGACGATAATGTGCGAAACCCGATATAACAGCCAAACTACAAGGATGAGAAACGTCAAAACATCAAAAGCTTTAAATTCTTTTCCAGTTAAAATTGCCGAAACTTGGAGCCAGCTGCTCGAAAACGGCATTTGTGCTGGCACTGTGACACATTCAAAAGTCGTCTCGACAAATATTGCGAGTACCGCAAAATCTAGTCTTCTTTTCTTTCCTTTTCTTTAACTTTGAATTATAGGAGCAAGAAAAAATTGACTGCAGACCTTTACCATCAGCAACTCGAATGTCTAAATGCATCGTTGCGTAAAAAATGTTCTGCTCTAGTGAACAGGAAACGTCATTTCACAACACGATAACGCTAGACTCCATTCCGCCAAACAAACTCGAGAAAAAAGGAAGTCTTTAGGTTGTGGAGTTCTTCCTCACTTACCATACTCGCCAGACCTTGCTCCATCAGATTTTTACATATTTCGTTTAGAGCATTTCATCAACGGAAAAAGATTCACAAATGCTCACAAGGTTGAAGTCTAGTTTAATTGCTTTATTTCTTCCAAAAATGTTAGTTTTCCTGAAAGGAGAATTAAAAAACTCCCAAGTAGATGGATTAAGATTATATCTAATGATGGTGACTAATTCGTTGAGCAATAAAGATTTTTCAGTAATATTTCTTTCAGTTATTATTCCTAACAAAAATCAGCACAGAACTTTTCGGTACCCCTAATATTAGAGAAGGGCCCTTAGGTTTTATAAGGTACTGATTCTATATCCCTCCAGAGATCTGTGTATGATTGCAGTACATGTGCGTGACTATAATGCCCGTGCGTTAGGAAAGCATGTATGACTGAAATGGCTTGCATGATTGAGGTGTATGTGCATGATTGACGCCTTTTCATTAGACGGCATGAGGCCTGGTGAACAACCCAAAAATGAACTAAACGGCTCGTTCCTATCGTTTTATTCTACTTGTATTCTATACGTCAACTACTGTTCTAAAAAGGAAATAAAAAAGTGAAAATTAGGCCTTGGTAACTTTAAAACTGAAACGAATAAGTTTGCAATAACCTGGCTTTCTAACCTGCTGTGGCAGAGTGTATCTCACAAATGGCCAATGCCATAGCGACAACCAAGTGTATAAAAAATCTTAGGATATCCTATGAAACGACGTTATCTAGGACATAATACTTTTCTGCTAAAGACAGCCAATTGTGAGATAGATGAACTTCTTTAAGGTCAAAATCTTTAAGGAACCCATATTTCACTATAAAAGATTCTCTACAATAAATAATATTTCTCAGTAAGTTAGAATATAAATTCTGCATCACATAAATTTATATAAAGATAAGTGTACTCAAGCTACTCAACTTTAGTTTTATTTTCTATGCATTCCTTTCTCGATTATGAAAATAGATGTTGCATCATAAATGGCCATAGTGTATAAAATATTAGAACATACTATGAAAGAATTTACACCACTAACTGGAGAACAATTTGTTGAAAGAAAGCTTGGATTTTAAAATCCACGACTCAGAAGTTTCAAGATCTATATAAAACATTGATTGTTACATTGAGTATTCAACATCGACTAAAATTTGGAATATCACATGTTAGAACACGATCACGCACAGCAGAGTAGGACGAACATGTGAACCGAATGCTTTGACAATAACTTACTCGACCATGTTACTATGTTTGCCACGATATAATTTAGAGGGTAAGCAATGACATACCAACAAGTAAGAATGCACATAATACAAAACTGAATGTGTACAAAAAGATTGATTTGCAGTTCTAGGGCAAAAAAACAATTTAATAAAGATAGTTTTAGTAATTTCGTTTCACATTTATCGGAACTAGCGCCATGCCCGTCAATAATTTGTTCCCAAACGAATCAGTTTTGGGCTTAGGAAGAGAATCAGTTTTCTATCGGACGAACAACGTCTTTCTTGCTGTCGAAGTTTTGCTGCTTCTCTCTTACGGTTGGAAACGTTTTTATTCATGTTGGCCTTTTTTTAAGGAATTTTATTCTGAAATGTCCTCTATTATCACTTTGGTACCCAGGTTACTGGTCAAATTAATTCAAAACATTTCTTTTCGCATTATCAATTAAAAATATCAAAGCATCATGATGAATTTCAACAGAAAAAGGTCCAAAGAAATTTCTATTTGAATAAATGAACCAATTGTGTATTCTGGACACCATAATGCAAATGAAAGGGAATTGAATTGCCACAGAAAAATAATGCAATAGAATGATTTCTTGTATTTCTTAAGCTTTATCCTTGTTGCTATCAAAGCCATCTATTAGAAGAGTGTGACACACGGAGAGACGGACGCGGCTCTTATTATAGTATAGATCGATGTGGTGCAAGACGAGACAAACACAGAACAACGTCATCCCTTAGCTAATTTGCCTCAGCAAGCATGAGATTACTATTTTAAAATCTTCAATATTACTTTTAACTAGACCAGGCCCAAGATCTTGTCGAAAAAATTGCTCAAGATCAATAATTCAGAGAAGCAAAGCTTAAATAGACAAACCAGTACACAGGCTTAAGTAAATCTTTGATAGAAGTTTACTCTCATCAAAAGGAGTGCAGCCACAGCAGCAAAAAATAATAATTCCTTGAAAATAAAAGTTTGAGAAGCATTACCTTAAACCTGGCAAAGACGTCAATGAGGATCTTGTTAATGTTACGAGGGATCTGCGTGGAAGGGGCGTACGCGACGTCCAGCAACGCGATGAGTTGGCCGCTTGTCACCACCGCCTGCGTCACGACAGAGAACACACGTCAGCGAGCTAGCGACATGACAACCACACCGCAGCCACTGCACACTTAATGATTACCAGGGAATACAAAGCAAAATCTCCATACGATTCTGAGGCAATTCTTCTTTCGTGAACATTGGCACAGTTAAAATCATGCATACAGAAGCTCGAAATCGCCAATATAATGTTGTTTTCAAGAATTTAACGATTTTCACAGTCACGGTAGAATAAATTTCAATAACTATTGAGCCAAAAGAAAGAACATCAGCTACAGAGCTGTAAAATTTGTTTCGAATGCTAAAATTAATGAAAGTTCAAGTTTACACGCATTCGAAACTTTGAAGGACAAGCTGTAGTACCCGATCAGTGATGAAAATATTTTTCACAGGAGTTTAAAGTTTGGTGAGTTCAAGTCTCTTGCGTTGTGTCTTCATAGATCCCAAACGCATTTCTGAAAGAATGAAATGACCTCTAACCCATCTTTGCGATCGCTCACTAACTCAACTGGTTCGGGTTAGTGAGGATTACTATTCTTCACGCAATGAAGGGTAAAAGGTATCACATATTACACTCTCACTCGTATAAAGAATGTAAGGTTGTCCCATTAACTAAAATGAGAAATACACCAAAATTAAAACGATGAAGTAGTCAAAAGCGTGGTGCACCTGAGACTTGGAGGAGCGACGCGTGTCTTCAGTGGAGCTGGGCTTGCCCTTCTTGCCTGTAGCAGCAGTAGAGGAAACGTGCGGCTGGTAGCCATCCAAGCTCCTAGCGAGGTCCTTGCCGCACTGCGCTGCAAGCGCGCTGTATTGCTTCGCAGTCACCAGCGGCAGCAGGCCCTCCGTCCACACTGCATCGCAACAACAGTTTATTGCTTTATACGTGTTCTGTAACTCAATGTCATTTTATTTCTATTTACACAGCACTGACAAAATTCGGTATTACTCGCATGTTTGCTCTACTTCTGAAACAGAAACATTGCAGGGCTCAAAATTTTTATTCTGCTAAATTCTCAGAATCTTGAAGAACCTGTCAGGCAATGTCATCCCTGCTGGCCCCGCGAACACATTCAAAAGTCATCTTTACCAGTACTGGACAATGAACCTCAGAGCATTCTAAAGTACTGAATCGTTTGATCAAGCTTCGAAAGAAAGAGACTAATTTAAAATGATAAATATATATGTGTAATTAACAAAGTTTAATCAAGATCCCCAGACTTCAACATTGAGCATTTATAGTCGATTTTAGAGATTCAAGCACGAAGTCGATTTCCGCCGCCATCGTCTCTAAAAAAAACTGGAGGGTGTTTTAACTAAAGAATGGGCTAAAATTCCTTTGGAAACAATTCACAATTTGTATGAATCAATACCTCGGAGAATTGTGGCTGTAAATGCCGCAAAAAATGGACCTATTATACACCATATTAAAATATATTTTGTTGATTTTTCAAGATATTTCGATTATTTTGTCCAACCCTGTACACATTAGGAGAATTGCCAATTTAGGATTCAGATCAAGATAATTTTCTACATTTTTAAATAATATTAGTTCCACGATATTAGTCCAATATAACATTACTGAAAATATTACATTAAAATATCTTTGGACATATTAGAAGGCCATTTTTTGAA
This sequence comes from Trinorchestia longiramus, assembly GCA_006783055.1. Classification (NCBI taxonomy): domain Eukaryota; kingdom Metazoa; phylum Arthropoda; class Malacostraca; order Amphipoda; family Talitridae; genus Trinorchestia; species Trinorchestia longiramus. The sequence goes on along the minus strand of VCRD01001195.1, from coordinate 38,436 downwards.
TAAATAATGAGTTATCGAGAATTCAAGATGGCTACTTGTAATGCTAAGAATGTATAATGAAAGACACGGCATTTTTTCCTCAAAGTTGGTGTTGGCATCGACCTTCGATATTTGTCCAACATGATTTAAAGAGTGAATTCATTATGAACGAGAATTAAAAAACACTGACGCTAATTTTAATACTATAATACATGCGGATTATCAACATTTGAAATGAACAGTGAACTCATTTAACAAAACATAAGGCTATTTATTAAATGAACAGTGAACTCATTCAACAAAACATAAGGCTCTTTATTAATGTAACGTTCATTACACTTTACGACTTCAAACACACAATCATTTGTCGATTCAGTCACTTTCAATATTGTAGCAGATAGCACCGATGCACCTATGTTGATGCGACTACTATGGCATTCCATAAGGCTTATTTTGAAGTAAATTACCGATCATCAGCATGAATTTCTCTCGAAATGATGGTCCAGAAACTTTCCTTTGGATTTAAATCCAGTGAATTTGGAGGCCACACCATTCAATGGTCATCTTTGAATCACAATGAAACCAAATATTGTTTCGTTTGCTTTCGCTGAGTGCGAAGGTGCAGTGTTTTGTATAAATTCCTTTTTTTTTGAGTGACAAAGACTGGTCTTCCAGCGAAAGAAAAAGTGCTCGATTTAAAAGTTCACAATATAAAGCTGAGTTAATTTTAACACCATAGGAATCATTACAGGTAATATTATTCCAACAGATAGGACCTGTAATGATTCGCTGTCGTGTTAAATTTAACTCGACTTCATATTGCAAACTTTTAAATCAACCTTTGTTACCTTGGCTTGAAGACAAGCCTTTGTCACTCCGAAAAATAAGGTGTTCATATAAGACAATGCACTTTGACCTTCAGTCAAGATAACTAAGCAATATCTGGCTTCATTGAGATTCAAAGACGACAATTTGATCGTGGCCTCATAACTCGCCAGATTTGGACCAAATAGAAAATTCCTGGTCTATGATTAGAAGAGAAATTTATGCTGATTATCAGCAATTTACTTCAAAATATACTCATGTAAAAACATAATAGCCGCATCAAAATCGGTGCCATTACCTACAATAAAAAAATTACTAAAATGACAAATGATCGCGTTTTTGAAGTCATAAATGGCAAGGGACGTTACATCACTAAATAGACTTCATATTTGGGGAAATCTGTTCACTGCTTACCTCAAGTGTTGTAGATCTACATGCATTGTGTTAAAGTTTGTATCGTTTTAATACCCTTTGATAATGAATTCACTCTTTAAATAATGTTGGACAAAAATCTTGGATCAATACAAATACCAATTTATAAGACAAAATATTGTGCCTTTTGAATATACATTGTCAGGATAGCAAATAGCCATCTTAAATCATCGATACATTATTAAATATTTAAAAAATTGCCACCTAATATATCAGAAGATATTTAATGTAATATTTTAAGCGATGTTATATTAAACTATTAGCGTGGGATGCACTGCAGTGTTAGGCTATCATTTGTAAAACAACGTATTAAATTCAATACTTTTGAATACAAGACAAAAAAGAAAGGGTTTATCTTTTAAACCAAGTGCAACAAATAGAAAATAGCTATAAAAAGAAAATTGAGGATTTTAAAGATACCAAGTCAAGCGTTACTCCTTGTTTGGATGAGGCATAGCTATTTTCGGGCGACATACTTTGTTATCACGTTTCAATACATATACATCTATTGCAGTGAAACTCTTATGAATGGCGGGAGCACAAAAATTTAATAAGAGAAAATAACGCAAAATTTACAGCACCTCCTATTATTATAAAATACTACTAATAAAAAATGACAAAAACCATAATTAAATGCATGTTGACGTTGATCAGTCTTTTTAGTCGTTTTAAACTTGCTGCCAGAACATTCATAAAATCAGCTTCGTCTTGAATTTCTTTCTGCAGTTCCACAGCTTTGACTCGCAATGAATTACACGTACTAACACAATACGATTATTTTCCTTCTCTGATTTTTTGTCAAGATCAGCTTCTTGTAGTATCTTTTGAACTCAATGCTCCAGTTCAGGCCTTTCGTTAGAAGCACTGGCTTTTTACTGGAAGGCTCGTTTTACCTCACTTTGTCGTCGCTCCTTCTCTTCACGCTGAATGTATCTTTGATACCGTATCCGAGCAGCGCTCCAGCTAGTCATCATTCGGCTGGTCGAGTTTAACTTGTGTACTTTGTCAGCATCGATACCGAATTGCGCTCTCACTGCATCAATGTCAACACGCTGAGCAACTAGTTTTCTTTGACAAACTGGAAGTCAGGCTGTCATTGTTAATGCCAAACCCCCTTTCTACTGATACTTGTCCGTGCGAAAAGATCAACATCATTTTCATGACATCCCAAAGTTAAGTTAATTTTTCAAGTACATTTCAAAATTCAAGGACACAAATTTTCCAAGTACATTTCAAGATTTTCAAGTACGTGTGGCAACCCTGTTACCGACACGTAAAGATTAACGACTGGGAGTATGACTTAATTTTGGTCCTTCTACCCTCACCCTACTCCTCCCTCTCGTGAATGTACAGGATTGGTGTTTGACGATATGTGACTCACGAAGCATAGCAACCAAAAAATAAGTCACTCGGCTCATTCTTAGTGACATTTTCTATCCAATTCTATTTTACTATTAACAATTTCGGCTTCCAATTCGTATCACACATTCTTTTTGCGAACAAAAATCGCGTCGCTGTCAAAGCGTAAATTGGGTAAAAACTTTTAGCACACAGGTCAGTATATTCATAAATGTGACAGATGATAAAAAATTTCTAATACGATCACGGTGTTACAAGTGGTGGTTAATAGGAACCCAGGTTATCAAGATGGCTCCAATCATATTCAACATCTTGCTTACCACACTTGTCATCTACAGTATCTTGCATGAGCCACCATGCACTTAGCGTTTTCTCTTCCCAGACTAAGGGTGCATGTAAGAGGAATCACTACAATCATGTGGCAAACCGGTAGGGGCTGACAAGCACTGTTATTGAGTGAATAATTTTACTCGACTTCGACCACCTTTTCGAGATACATAGGAAAGTGACGCGTTAATTGATATCACATTTCAACTGGGATTTGAAAATTCGTTCATTTTTATTCACGGTCATAAATAATTCGCTAGAATTCGCTATAAATAATAGCCAAAAAATTCATTGTTAGTTTTATACATCATATTTTTTCTAATTAATATACACGTGATGGGAAAGTTATTGCAGGTTTCTTAGACCCACGACTATAAACACCACAAGTCGAGAGTGAGCATCACGGCCGGCACACCATGTAAGGGTAGATGGAAAGAGTTGAGATTATAACTTGAGAAACTTTTAAATCGAAATTTTAGAAAATGAACAGAAGCCTTGTGTTTCTTCTCTCCTGTTTGCAATACTGAATTACAGTAGGAGCGTCAATAAAAAATCGCATCGTATGAGTACAGACACGGACAATTTTACAAAATATTTTTACACGTAAATCGCACACATCACGACCAGCTCACGCATGAATTTATTTCCAATCGAACGATTTCTCACACATAATGCCACTATTTCCACAATGAAATCAAATTAAATAGTTACGTTAAAAGAAACAAAGGAGGAATATAATCAGAAAGATGATTCACGGTGCCCTTCGTAGCATTCTCCCGAGAAGTGGATGGGCCAGATCTGACTCTTAGGTATATACTAGCACTGTATTTCATAAATCATTGCAGTCGATAATCATTCACAACTCACTGCTGACAGCTGGCCGGTACAGCTTGGCCCGGGCAGCGGTGCTGATGGTGGAGCTCATGAGCCAAACGTAAGTGAGTCCTGGTCTAGGGTGTGTCTCGTACATCTCCCTCAGGTTAATGTAATCAGGCGCGTGCGTCACGCAAGCCTCTCTGCACACGTTGCCTATCACCTGCGCAAAAAGCAATATGAAAATACGCTGGGAATAAAAAATAACACCGTTTCACGCTTGCTCTCCCTTGTACGAGTAAAATAAATTATAAGAACAGTAAATTAAGTTAAAAATAAAAAACGAAAATTCAATATAGCACATATAGTGAATCAATGTTCGCAATATGGGGCTACGTGTGTCATATGTTCAAGTAGAAATACTCAATCAAAATGGGTTTCATTAGTACTCTTGAATGTGATTTTAGTACTTTATGCATTAATTCTATCTATAGCTAGTTACATCTGTGTCGTAAGTGCTCGTTTTATGTTGGCGTTTGACTCGTATTTCAAGTAATAATTTTCATTGCCGACATTCAGTAGCACTTTAATCTTCGCGACTACCTACCTAGCAATTTAAGCTGCTCTCACTTGTGCAAGCCATGCATAAGCAATGACTCTGAACTGGCTGACATTGGACTAGAGTTCCGCGTCTACAAGCCTGTAGTGGTCTCGTCGAGCAAGCAACATGAGAGTTGTTATTAGCATATTAGCATAATAACTTCTGACCATTGCGTGAAATGTGAGATGATTGTAATTCCAAGTTGTACGATGTTGACTATTCACCATGCTTAGAGATTGATCCAATTAATGATTGTTTCAATTGGCATTACTCTCACAGCTAAAAACGCCTACACATTATACAGAACTCTATAGGTTTTCAAGGTAAAAGAAACTATTTTACACACAACTTGAAAAAAAATTTTGTCGCAACATTATAGAAGGAAATAACAATTGTTTAAATCTCTCATCCATCTTTTAATAATAAAAACCGTAGTATGGCTTTGAGAACTTGTAGCTGACCATAAAGCATTTTCAAAACTCAGTATTCAAATTAATAAAATTGCATATCGTCCTACATGCTGATAAGCAGGTACCTACAGTACATATGTATGAGCTATAAAGAAATATTTTGCTAACGTGCATGACGTACGTCTGTAATTTACTGGTCACTGAAAGCATTTGCCATATTATTATAAAACAATGCATGGAAAGAGTACCTGTATGGACAGAGATATTATCACATCACTGTGGGTAAGACTGAAAACATAAGTTGTGACTGAAATTAGCTCCTTTCCGAACTGAAGTACTGACCTGAATAAAGAGAGCAAATCCATGGACGGAAAGCCCTCTCATGGCCTCATGCAGCATGGAGGTGAAGCAGTGGCGGTGGAACTGAGCTAGGACGGGCACAGAGCAGCCCTGCACCATCCGCACGAGGAACTGCACGCATAAATTTGCTTGCTCACTTCTTGTATTGAGCTTCAGATAGGCGCATAGTGTATATCGACTAGCAAATATCTTGCAACACTTCCAAGAACGGTAACAATTTTTTTAAATATTATTGGGCTGAATAATGAATGTCTGAAGCATCGATAACTCTTTCAGCAACGAGAATACTGAAGAATTTCTGCATATGAGACTTCCACCTGGGTGTTTCAATTTCAAAGACTTACAAAGTAAAAAGACTGAAACAGAAAGGACACGTAAATTTCTGAAGCACAAAGATGAATAGAACATGGACCTCCCTCTAACAGGCTATTGCCAGTCATGCCTTCTGGGTTTATATAAATTAAAAAATCCCATACCTGAAAATATATTTTATTGTAAACATAATTTCAATTGACTTTCCGAAGCTTATCCCATTAGTCAACAAATTAATGAATTCCACGCTTACAAGCTCCTATCAGTTTGAGGTAAACTATAACTTGAACCTGTTTTCGACCTCTTTTCGAGATTTCAATCCGAGACCAATTAAATGGTTCTATCGTCCCTTAAACAAGTGACAATCAGAAAGATCTAGACAAAGAAAATGTGGAAGATAAAAAAACATTTTTCCAGACAGTTCTTCCAGTATTATTGGGTAATTGAGTTGTGTCAAGACTGACAATATCGAGGAGGACGACTCTCTTCCGTTTGACGAGAGGTCACTTTTAGACCAGTGCGGATTTCCAATGGCGGAAGCTCATTGCATTAGAAAGAATCAATAATGGTTAGGTTATCGTCTAATAGTGCGTAATAACGAATTCTTTCGCCATTCCGCCACACACTAGACATAATCTTCCTGAAAAGAGGTCCAGCCCCAGGTTGATGAGTAACAACTTATCACCAGTAACGAGTGGCACCGACTATCACCAACTAAAATGGCACGGCGGATGTTCTGAAAGTACCGACTTATAACAAAGAACATGCTGTAGCAAGTTTCCGGGGATAGTGCTTACGGGACTCGTGCCTCAACCATAGAAACCTTATCCTCTTCTACTATAAGTCAGAAGAATGGCATGCATAATGTTAAAGTGATCTAAAAATCCCATAGTAAGGGTGGTGACATTTGCTGTGACAACACCTTCCTCTTTAAATTAAGTTTTTTGATGAAATTCTTTGTCTCGTATTTCAAAATGAAATCACAACTTCGAAAACGGCAAAACCAATTCTGATAACTTTTATCAATCAAAGATGATCACTACAAAGGCTCTGAAAGAATTTTACAGTAGTACTTCTATGTACGTACACCTTTATGAATCTCACAGAGTGAAACACGTTTAATATTATTTTTTGATGGGACGAACATGGCCGTAAACACAATTCAAGATTACGAGCAGTAGTTTTTTAATCTAATTCCCCAGAAAAAGAAATCAAGACGGCTTAAACCTGGAGATCGAGGCGGCCACGGTTTATCACCAAAACGAGAAATTATTCTGTTTGGAAAAAATGCTTTTAACATTTGCACAGTTTTTTCGCTGTGTGCGCTGTAACTCCATCTTGTTGGAAAAAGGTAATCTCTGTGTTATTATCTCCAATTTCAGGTATCAAATATTCTTGAATCATCTGTCTATAAAAGTTTCCATTGGCACAAATTGCATCACCATTAGCATCTTCAAAAAATATGGTCGAATGATCCTCGAAGACGTGATACCACACCATACTATTACTTTAGCCGAGTGAAGTGGACGTTCATAAATTTCGTTTGAATTTTCTGAAGTCCAGAATCTGCAATTTTGCTTATTAATAAAACCATTGAAGCGAAAATGCGCCTCATCAGTCATTATTAAAGTCTTTACAAAGTTTTTATTTTCTGCAAGCTGCAGAAATCTATTCGCAAAATCTAATCGCTTTTGGTAGTCCGTAGGATGGAGTTCTTGAGTTAATTGAATTTTATATGGATTATACTTTAGATCTTTTACCAATATACGTTGCAGTGCGGTACGTGACATTCTCAGTTGAATTAGTCTCCTAGTTGACGTTTTGGGTCTATCAGCAACACTCGTTGCAACAAGCTGAATTGAAGCACCAGTTCGTATGGTTCGTGGCCTGCCACAACGTTGTCTGTCTGCTGTTGTCCCAGTTTCTCTAAATTTCAATACCAGTTTTTTATGCACTTGTTTGAAGGACTTCTTTTACTACCATCAATATTCCTATAATTCTTCTGAACTGCAGTAACCGAACAATTACATCGGAAGTAAAGTTCCACTAGTTTTGCGCGTTATCCATCCAGCCCCCAAAATGAATTGCTACGATTCATTTTGGGGGGTGGGTTTTATGAAATTTTTGAGCAATATTTTGTGATTGTCGGTACGCTGGTAGAAAACTTTGAAATCTTCTCATTCATTCTGAATTAAACAAATCTCTTTACCATTTGTAGTTTTATAGCTATAATAGTTTTAAAAAGGTACCTTACTTATGGGCCACCCTGTATGTGTATTACCTAGATGGGTTTGATAAAATGTAAACACCTGACTTGAACATAATACTACATACTAATTTATTAATGAGCTAATAAGCCCTCATTTTCATTGAAAATAGGCTTCATTCAACGAAAAATTTATTTGTATTTGTGAAGTGTACGAACGCTTTCCAGCGGATTTTTGTGTTATTTACTGCTAAAAGATCAACATATTCATTCAGCAATAATTGAAGTGGAACTCTACTTTTCAATCGCTGCTCCAACATTCCATACAGTGTTACAATTACGTCGAGATTTGACAATCGTATTCGTCTCGGGCGATTGTATCACGATACTCCTCGAACCATGATTTACGAGTACTTTCGCTTGTATGTAAGCTGTGTACATCTGCGTATCATGTTAGGACGACGCATTCTCTGGCTGTATTATTCTGAATAGTGTGAATGCTTCGTCATTATGTCCACAACATATATTTATCAGCATTTAATTCAGGTTTTGAGGATTCTAATACGGTTACACCTAAAACTTCACTTGTTCAAGAAATTAAGAAAATTATGTCCATACAAAACGAAAGAGCAAAAGCACCTACCTGTACACTTCTAAATAATTCTAGCATAAAATAAAGACCAGTGCACATAATTTTGATGGTAATACGCTAAACTTCCTTTAAATGAACAAAGATGATATGGAACTTAAATACCTGTGCTCTCATACGAGATATACAGATTTCATTTTTATTATTTTATTTGATTCTGACTTTACGGGAAATCAAGAAAGCTAGTTTCATTATTCTTCGTCGTGGAAAACAAGACATGTCAGCAAATAAACATAAATGATCTCCCTCACAAAACCGACGCGGGTGAACATACATCTGGATCATGTGAATGTTTGAACAGTGAACATTTATACGATTAGTTATGATGAGAAACAAAGCGACAAGACCAACATTAAAATTGATATCTAAAATAGCTAAGCCTTAGTATAACATCAGCCATGAAATTACCTCTCTGATTGGCAACGACACATAGTCGAGAGGTGCACCACTGCTCTGCTCGTTCCTATATACAGAGTCCACAGGTATTGAGGGGTTCAGGCGCAGGTTCAGGAAAGAGGCCAGGTCCTTCAGCCACACCAGAGGATCTGAGTTGAACTGCGATTGCAGAGTCTTGCACAGGCCTTGCAGCTCAGACAGGTTCAGCTGCAACATGTTTTGCCACATTAGGAAACCGTTTGACCTAATTTGCTGCACACACATGACATTCTTAGTCTGCTTATTTGTAGCAAACATACGGGCATAAGACAAGCTCAGCTAAAAACAATGTATCAATGAACACTATGACCAGATGCTTGGTCACTAGACGCAAATTATAAATTTTATCGAAGTTATAAGCACCAAAACAATACAAGGCGTTGGCAAAAATTTCTCCCTGATTCCAATCACACATAACGCGCAACTTTATTGTACGAGTAATAATCATTGAGTTAGCAACTTCAGGTGTGTGATTTCACTCAGTTTTGCGTGGTATGAATTAGTATTAAAGGCACCCAATGTCTGCCATTCCGGTTACTCTGCAGACATCAATGCAATAGTCTAATTCGATCAACTCTTGGTAGCAGATCTCTAGTGAACATATGAACTACTTCAGTGATTCACATTTTTAACTTCTCAGGCTACGATTGCAAACAATTTTGATAAACACAAACAGCACTTCTCATGTGCTTCTAGAGAATGAATAGTCTTTCCAATTAGATCCTTCTAATAATTTATTGATGCTGTGCACAAATGTACTCGTATGATTTTCAGCTGGACATCTAATCACTTCAAAAAATCGAAATAACTGGCATCAGAGAAATAAACACCTGTTTATGCCATCTCTCTTAATCCTCAAACTACATTTTGGATGACAAGCAAATAATTTTCAGCAAAGTCCATTCCTCGTTTTTAGGCATCGTTCCTAATGTTCTGGAACATTATGATGAACCGAAAGAGCTGAGATTGTTTCAGCCTATACAGTTGTCAAAGTTTTTAATATTTATTTTAACATCAGGATTGTGCAATCAGTTTGAATTCATACCTTAAGTTCAGTTTCTTGAGAATCATTATCACTGTAAGCTACCAGAATGCAGAGGTCATAGGCAATAACAGAGCACTCAATCAGTTCACTCCATGTCACGAACACTTTTAGCCACCAATTATTTACAATCCTAGTCCAGGATCCTACTTGAGAGCATCTGTTTCATATACTGGTAAATAGCAGAAATAAAAAGTGTCAAACACGGTGGTGTGTCACACTAATACATTATTCAAGTTACATTAACAGAATGTTTTAAAGCCTGACTCAAAACCATTAGGCAATGAACATTTATTCAAATCACTAAACAGTAACCTCTTTTAAACCTTTAATTTTTTTCTCCAGCAACTGTAACAGAAGAAAAGTTTTCCATAGGCTGTGGATTTATACTGTACTCTGTGATATATCAGAACAAAGGTGATTTACATTTCATTTACCAAAGCAAACCCTACCTATGCAAAAACCAGTCAGCAATTCTTCACCTTTCTTGAAGAAAAATTCATCATCTTCAAAAACATCCAGCACACGTTTGATAATTTCACGGCAAAACTCTTTCCTCATTCTTATTACATTGTGTGAAAATGCCACACTAGAATTTATATTTTCAGCCAGTTTGGTCATTATTTTTGAAGTATCAAATTCTGAAGCAATCCCTGACTAGACCAGTCCCTAGGAGCCATTGTAAAAAATTGGCAACTTTTCTGATTTCTTATTGCATTTTTCTTTCAAATCACTCATCAGCCAATCAAAATCTGAACACTTCGAATATCCTGAAAAACTGCTGTCTGACCTTTGTGAGTTTTCATCTGGATCGAAATTAACGATGCTAATTTGCTCACTCACTGCATTTTGTGACTGGTTATTTTTTGTATATTCTTGTGAATAACAATCGCAGATTTTTTAAAACTTAAGACTGGAGACAAAAAGTGTTGCAAGACTTGTGTTGATTATCAAATCTTTCTCTACATTTTTAACTGTATTAATATAAGAAGTTGTTTTGACAGCGCAGTTTTAGCCTATTTATCATTAACTTCCTTTTGCAACCACCACAACCACCGGATGGTGGGGAAGACTGCGAGCGGGAGTAGGAAGACGGTGGTGAACGAGGTTCTCCCCTTCTGACCACGCGGCGGGATTCTAACAACTACAGTAACGCACACCGGCACAAAGCTGTTAATGCTGGGCAAAACGTACAATAACCTCAAGAAGAACAAGAAGAAAGACAGGCTGAACCATCGAATGGATGAGATTTCAGAAATCTTCGACCTCGCACACTCCTCTCTCTAACAGGCAGACGTGAAGGACGAGGGCAAGGAGACCCTCCTGAGAGTCAGAGAGAAAACGGGGGGAATCAAATACGGCTGAAAATGACCTCGTGACGAGGTTGAAGAAGCAGGTCGAGTGCGGAATTCAACTCGAGCAACTCCGGGAACGTGAAGACAGCGACATTGTCAGGCTGACTGAAAGGGCAGAAATCCAGAACCAACGCAGTAGCAACAGCAGCAGTCGTGCGTTGACGACGTCATCACTGATTCGTAGACCTCGAACCCCGAAGAAAAAACCCAAACAGTCGCCACCAATCTTTGTGTAGAACCTTGTGAACGACGAGCTTATTCAATAGTGTCCTAGCATAACAGGCGGAACATGTGCTTCCGGGGTATTTTTCATAGGAGCGTAAACGTGCGTACTAGAAGCAGACATCTGTGTGGTTCCCCGTGTATAGAGGGACGACCGGCAAAGGAGTTCAGCAGTCGAGTTCCTGCAGTCAGACAGTGCGCACCTGTGCACTCCTGTCGTCATTGTTGCATCGTAAAAGATCCCTGCTGCCAGATGTTGGTGTACTCCTTTCAACCCATTCTGTAACCTTTTTAACATTTTTCCGGCATTTTGGTATAATTAAGAAAAATTAAAAAGAAAATTATGTAAACAAACTATTATTTAATATATAACCCTGAAAATAAGCCGTAGAAATTAAGCTGTTGTCGCTGTGGCTGCTAGCTGGAAAATTTTGCCATCTAGCATCAGAGCCCGGTTATGTTAATGCCCGGTAACAACCTCAACATAATTTCAACTTGGGATCGAGCGAGAGAAATCGTAGGTGCAACAAGCAATGTTAACGGTCGCAGCTACTGCTCAAGTTCTTAGAATCGACATAAGGAGTATAGGGGTCTGAAAGAGTACGGTCCATCAAGCATGAATTACGGGGAGAGAGCAAACTGCCGAGACCATGGAACTGCGGAACCAGAGAGGTTTGTCCTGTATTGGAAGAGAAAACTCCTGTCGCTCTCTGGTGATGGGGAAGACCGCATTGCCATCCTCCTAATAGGGGATGATGACGCTGAGTTCCTTCTTGGGGTTTCGACAAGTTCGAATTCGACTAGCAGACACGTAGCTGCAATGGTGTTTCAAGAGGCGGACGAAGTGGGCGTCAGGAACATGATCATCGATTTCTGTTTCGACACTTTATTTTGTCCATGAGGTATCCACAAGAATGCTAAGCAGACAGTTTCTGTTCTTCCTCTGGTCCCGACATTGGAACTTTTAAACGACTCCGTGATCTATGATTCTTCGTGGATCACACGGGAGAAAATCAGAGGACTTCGTAGAATTCTTTGCCTGCAATGACACTGCCAGCAAACTGAAGGACGACACAATGACCTAACTGAAGGATGCTCTGATGTCAAAGAATCATTCCAGGGAAGACTATAAGAACTTTGTGTCTCCTACCTGTTCCTCGGTGATGAAGGTCCAGCCAAACCATCCAGCTGTCCTGGAGCTTTTCATCAAACCCACTAGATGGCCAAGGTCATTTACTGCATTAGGCCTTCACGGCTAAAATCCCAGCTGCTGCTGACTGGTCCAGAAGGCTGGAGTGAAGTATAGATTTATGTGAAAGCTCCGTTGAAACACGTGCTGTTCCTCGAGATCCTCAAAACTAAGCACATACCCTGACTAAGCCGTTGCCAAGGCAGCAGAACAAGCCCTGTAACGTCACCTATGGTACATTTTCGAGGAAAACGCAGGGCTGGTCTTCGACTAAAGAACTGATGTAGAGAAGTATATGGTCAAGGCATTAAACAAGCACGTCTTCAAGAAGGAACTCAAGCGATTGGAGGGGAAAAAGACGACGATGTTGATCTACCTGTCTTCTTTCGTCACTTCGAAGGCACGGTCCTTCTTTCGAGTTTCCGAAAAGCCCGCCATTGTGGGAGGACGATCGATTCAAGGACGCTCGGAAACGGGCATTTAGCCTCCAAGTGGCCAACGATGCCTTGAAGCGAGGTATCGCCCTAGTCCATCGCGACTTGGTGTCCACTAAGTTGACAACAAAGAACTGTCTGTTCCCGTTAGCCCAACAGTATCGGAAACTCGCGGGGCAGGAAAAAACCTTCCAAGACTTTTCTGAATTTAAACAATGAAAACTGTTTTAGTTTTCTTGTAGTTTCTAAGAATGGCGAATGTTTTGGGCTTTTTCTTTATTTTTTAAGGTTGCTAGAAAATTTTTCAGTTTTTACCCGAAAAGATTGTTCGGATTTCATTCAATTTCACAGGAACTCTGCTTATGCATGGGTGAACACAAGCAAAACATGAGCAAGTAAAAAAACACGTTTCTTTTCTTCTTCTATTACATTGAGACACACTAGGCTTTATGATGTAAACTTATAGCAGAACTTTAATTAAAACTTCAGGCAATTAGTTATGACAGCAGCATCTGTTTGTTGGCCTGATATTCTTTTGTAATTTCAGGCCATCAGTTTCTTGAATACTAACAAATGGTATTTAGACTTATTTTAGCCAACTGCACAATTTGACATTACATATAGTGGAATCCAGTTGATCCATTAGTTTGCATTCAAATTTGGTCGAACTACATTGAAGCTTCTAAATGAAAGCTACCTTTAAAATTAAAATGTCTATATTGACATAATATTTTCATTGCAGTTAAAAAACTAACATTGTCTATACAGTATTCAACAGTAGGACTCCTTTTATAGTTATTGCTACATCAAGATGAATAATTTTACAACAAATGAGTGCCAAAATATGTCTGAACATTGTAAACCAAATTATGTTGCAAAACACTGATGGCTAAAATTAATGCTAAATTGCTGACTACCTCATGAATGAATCACTTTACTTCTTGCTCATTTTAATGGTTGGTAATAAATAAAAATTTATTCAGAGAAGAGATGTGAAGCTTGTGAAATAAACAAAAAATTTTATGATTTTTAATTCAATGATTATGTTGCAATCATTCAACATATAAGTCTAGTAAAAAAAATCCATAGCATAACAATAGTTGACTATTTCATAAGTATACCAAACCGTAAGTTGAAACCTTTACTTGTCACATCATTCGGAATCTTAAGTTGGGCCCAAATTCTTTGCACTGCAATTTTTCAGTAACTTCGCCTACATTATTTAAGAAAAAACTTACTTCATTTGTTCACTCTTTTATATCAAGATCAACATGAAGTTGCAAATGTATGTCAAATTGAACTGGTATGAACCTACCATTCAAATTTCTAATTTTATTTCATATAACACATTTCAAGTTTTTAAGGAACTGATTCAAGCCCCCTTTAATGGTGAAGTTTAGAATTTTTCTGTTTAAAACTCTAGGTAACTTATTGTTGTTTGTGTATAATTGAACCAAATTCTATCAAAATTGCACATTGTAAAAATTTATCTACTTGATGTAGAATATCCCCAACAGTCAATCCATTTTTTCAGATACTTTTCTACAACAGCAAGCTATTTACACAATATTACTAAAAAAAGAAGAGTAAATGAAACCTTTTGCAAGCCTAACATTATATTCAGTAGAATTTCCAAACACAGTTAATTACCTTTTTAAAAAAACGAATCTTTTGATCATGAAAATCATTTTCACATTGTAGGTTTAAATGAACTTTACAATCAGAGCATCCATTTTATAAAGGTTTCTTAGTCTTTTTGTAAATTCTAGTAAATAAAATGATGAGGTCCCTCGGCAAAAACAAATTACAATAGCCTAACCTAACCCATATACATCAGTCAATGCTTTACATACATTTTCCTCTTACTAATTGATGAGAGAGAACTAATCACTGCATTCTTTTCAGTCTGCCTTGGCCCTTTTCCTCATACTGAGAACAGGGAGGTTGTAAACAACAAATTCCATCAGTTAAAAACTGCCACAGCACTATCAAAAATAAATATCTTCATACAGGCTCATCATTAACAAGGTACATAAGAACAATAACTTCAGATGCTCAAGTAAAAATTTCATATATCCAACAAGTTTCATGATGGGTGAATCTTTGATACAGCTAATACATCGCTTATTCTTGAAGGAAACTTACTTTAGATACTGCATCCTTCAAGGTCTTTGGCTTAGAAGGAGCACTTTTCTTGTTTGCAGACTTGCTGCTCTTTGGAGCAGATACAGTGGAGTCTTTGAAGAGCATTTCATCATCATCAGCCATCTTGTCTATGAGCTTGAATTTCTCAATGGCCTTTGGGTCATAGACTCTTTGAGCTGCTTGCTTATTTCCTGCAAACCACAAAGAACAGATATTGACTGAAAAGTAAAATATGACACAGCAAATCACTGGCAAGTTCACCATTACACTAAGGCATTTTCACATAAACAGTAGTATTTCTCTTTCTAAAAACTGATAATTATCAAACAGACATTTACGAGTAATTTTGTAAAAAATCTAACAAACGAGATAAAAAACTGATAAATCCATGTTTCAGTTCATATCTTCAGTAAATTTTTAGTTCTGCATTTCTTGTATTCAGCCCTGAATTTGTATTCTTCATGCTTTGAAAAGTTATCTATTAAGTTTATTCTTCCTTTTTATGGTAATGCTTCTTCTTACCTTCATATGAAGTTTTATAGAAATCAACCAATTAGCCCCACACATACAATACTTTTATGAATGTATACTCCCATTAAAATATGCTATTAGAAATAAGACCCTCTGGATAAAATTAAATACAATATCTTCTTATATAATACACAGTGTATCTCCATCTCTCTCTCTCTCGCTATCTATCTGTGTGTATCCTTCCCTGTGCTTTCAATCTATTATACTACTGAAGAAAAATAATTCAATGGAAATCAGAATCTAAAATGAATGATCACTTTGACTTTAGTTTCCGTTACCCTATAAAATTTGTAAATTTAATTGATTTATAAATAACAGTGAAAAATATCTTTCATTTCAGAGATCCTTAATTTTATCAGATTTAAACCATGAAATTTCCACGGCCATCTTATAGGTAGATAAGAAGATACAGAATGGAAGTTCTGTATATATTCATGAAAAATATTCATGAAAACAATAATTCATTATAAATCTTTAATACCAGATGCAGACTCAGAACCACAACTGTAACAGAAAGTACTGAGGTGCATGGTCCACGGTCCCTGTTGATTACATAATCCTATAGCTCCGTGTATGGAAAATAGTGTGCCAAAAGAATTTTCTAGTACCTTTACATATAATGGTTCACTTTAAAATGTGTGATGGTAGTTTTAGCTATACTAAGTTCACTTAACACTAACTGTCACATCTTAGGCTTATATAATTTTAATGCTGATAGAAATTTGAAGGTACCTCTGTTATCATATCACACAAAAATCTAATCTAAAACTAAGAATGACCGTCGTGTGTTTATATATATATTTATATGTTTCATGTCACACTCTTAAAAATAGATCGGAAGAAATTAGCACTGGCGGTCTTGGTTTCAGTTCACTGGTAAATTAATACACTCATTTTCACTGTACAAGTGCACTATAATAAGTCACTTTCAAAAAAATTAGAGATCCAGAGCTTTATATACTCAAGTCCGTATTCTTGAATACTGATTTTGGTGGGGTATTGCATATTACAATATACATACACAAAAGATAGCAGTTGCTTTCAGTAATGCTGAATTTCTGTATCTAGGATATGACACAAATGGTTATAACTACTTCTATTGCAGCTCAAAAATAATGTATTCTAAGTGTTTATTATACACTAGATTTGCCATCATTTTTGATTGCACGAATACACTAGTACATCATAATAATTAATTTTAAGTATGAAGCCAATTCTTCAAATTACATATGAATCAGGAATAAGAGCATAGAAAGAATGTTAATAAAAGATACCAATAAAGTTCATGGAAGGACACTAATTTTCACCCACCTTTTTTAACCTCAGCAGAAGCATCCAATTGTTTTCCACTCTTAGCTGCTCCATTAGCCTTCTTTTTGGAGGCCCCAACAACCTCCCACTCTCCAGAAGCCATTATTTGAGTGACGTGAGATTTCAAACCGCACAAAGCAGAAACCTATTTTAGGAACTGCAAGGGACACAAACCTGTAAATAAAACTATTTAAAATTTCATACTTTTTCACCCACACAGGAATAACTTACAAGATGGAGGATACATGTAGAAGCTATGACCACTCTACAGCCCATTATAAAAGGATAAAGACTGGCTCACTGATCATACTATACAAGCGACAATTCATGATCCACATGAAAAATTAACACAGTAACAATCAAGATTCCTCACAGAACATTTTAGGCCCACACCTCTCCATCATATACATCAATGATCTTGACCAAGTCAAGAAAATCAACAAGCTCATAGATGACATGAAGCTGTCACAGAGGAATTCAGAGCAAGACCATAACTCTTCAAACAGAACTCAACTGACTTCTCTGAGTAGACTGGATATCTAAGGTTGAGTGCTAAACCTCAAAGCAACAAACAACTTTTCTGAAGGTGTGAAGCTCCATAGACTCATCTTCAAAGCTCCAAAAAACATGAATCAAAAAGAACTGACTACTCTAAAGGACCAAGACCTGGCTCATAAACTTCAACATTGACAAATGTTTAATAAGCACAATGATACATATAACTGGCATATATTTCACACAATGAATAATGAATTCATTGAAGTATGTAATAGAGTAAGGAGATTTTGGTATCACTAGAGATCTTGAGTACAACAAGCAAGTAAAGAAATATGAAAAACACCAAAATTCTTGGGTTCATAGCCAGAAACTCTAACTATAAGTCAAAGAATATAATGCCCCTTTACAAAGCACTAGTCCAACCACATCTGGAATCTGTAGTGAAAGTCTGCATTTTCACCCTTGAATTTCATATAAGCCAAAGGAAGAGAATTCATCATAATGCAATGTAAACAATTACAAAATTTTATAATCTTGACTATGAATTAAGCAGCTTGAAATCATATCTCATGAACAAAGAAGACACCAATAATAGCTAATTAAGACTTACAAATATGTTAATAACCTAAATTTAGCTAGCCTAGAAATGCTTTTTGACACACAATACACGAACATGAGATAAGTAGCAGAAACTAATAATTAAAAACTTCAGGACATCTTAGACTGTTAATTAAGAAACTTGTCAGCATAAAAACTCTTATAGGTTACTTCAATCTTTAATACTTAAAAATGTGATTGAATTAAAAACTAAAATATATTGGAATAAATCTAAAGTACACACAACTTTTTGATATTGAAATATTTTCTATGACATTTAAAACTGCCCTACAACACAGTTTGTTGTATCAAGCCCTCAGACAGAAATTAGATGATCAAATTATGAGTAGTAATTTGGGCTGAAGAAGACAAGCTAATCTGAGACACAAAAGTGACTAACTTTTAAAGGAACAATAACAAAACTTGTACATGTACAGGGTGGCCCATAAGCAAGATACTTTTTTTAAATTATTATAACTATAAAACTAAAAATCATAAAGAGATTTGGTTGATTCAAAATGAAAGAAAAAATTCCAAAGTTTAATACAAATTTATAAATGAAACAATAAAATATGTTTAAATATGGAATACAATATCTTTTAAATGACCATTAGTAGTCAAACAATGGCTTGCTCTTTCAACGGTGCTGTTCATTACTTTCCTTAACGTCTCTGGTGAAATGTTGATTTCTTGAATAATGTTTAGTTTCAATTACTGTAAGGTATAAGGCATTTCCATGTAAACATTTTCCTTCAAGTATCCCCAGAGAAAGAAACCAGGAGCACTTAGATCTGCGGATCGAGGCAGCCACGATATATAACCAAAATGAGAAACTATTCTGTTTGGAAAATTTGCTTTAAACATTTGCATTGTTCCTTTCGCTGTGTGTTCTGTAGCTCCATCTTATTGGAAAAAGACACTTCTTTGAAGGATTTCTTTCAATACCATCAATATTCCTGTAATTCTTCTGAACTACAGTAACCGAACAAATACATCGGAAATAAAGTTCCATTATTTTTCCTCGTTCCATTGCGTAGCGATTCATTTTGGGAGGTGGAATTTATGAAGCTTTTGGGCAATATGTTACAATTGTTGGTAGACTCTATATGCTGGTAGAAAACTTTGAAATCTCCTCATTCATTCTGAATTAACCAAATTTCTTTACCATCTGTAGTTTTTCTTTAGGAAACGTGTTATTTTTCTGTTGTAGTTATTTTGTGGGTGATGTTCTTCGAAGGAGGTGATACGATCGTCTCCATAGCTTGCAGATTTATTCATGAACACGATCAAAATTAGAACAGAAATTGGGGCCGAGATCGAAGACCAAAACTGAGAACTTGAAATCCGTAAAACCAAAACTGGAACTGATACTGAGACCTGAAACTGAAACCCGTCAGAGAGACTGAAAGCGCGAATGAAACTGCTGTTCACTGGGTAACGGTTGCGAGGAAACTGACGGGCACTTAGCCTATAGGCTCGTGGTTGACTATTGTGTTCCATAAACGAGGGTTACAATTTGGAGTTGGAACTACGATTGAATTTTTAACTTTAAAATACTAGTTTCAAATGACGTGAAATATGTATAAAAATTAACTCTAAAATATTACTAAAATACCTCATATTTTTGTATCGACTCCTTGATCATTCTAAATTAATTACGATATTTCCGAGGCCCTACAGTTTTATAGCTATAATAGTTTTAAAAAGGCACCTCACTTATGGGCCACCCTGTACATCCAATGTATTCATTGCACTTTTTACTTCAAGTCAGTATTCTGATAGTCCTACACCCCATCCTGAAATATTATCTGCAGTTCCATGGACAGTTGTAATCAGCGAGACAAATTTTTTGGAAGTATTGGGAAGCTTTTGCTTTCAAAATTCTACCACAAAGAGAAACCTAATATACACAACATCACTGTTCAACAAAAACTTTGCTACGGTTTATCTGCAAATGAAATTTGTTGAACTCCTTTCATTCAGATCACGTGTTTGCATACTGTGCTTGTTAGGGCAGCTGTCCTTGACTTTAAATTAAAGGCCAACTGTATTTGGAGGATTTGTTATGGCTCTTAATTCCTTCTACAACACGCACATAAAACAGGTAGCATCGCAAAGTTTTTGCCTAAGTACCAGGCCTGTCTAAGATAATTACCCAAGGATCAAACCTCGGTCATTCCATACAAAAATAAATCACCGAAGTGAGGGCATCACTGAGAAAGCAAGCTTATCATAAATAGACTGATATGCTTGACAAGTAGTCACACTCTAATCCATTTGACTGACTGTTCAAAGCAAATGTCATTCCATGTATACACAATAAAATTCTTCATTCCATCCACAACAATCATGTTGCATTCTTCATTTAGCTCTACATGATAGCTCATACCAGATTCCTCTAACACATCTGGCATTCCACTGGTTCTCTCCATGCTGCTCCTAAACGCCCTCACTCATGCTCACATTTACTACATTCTATGAGCAGATCTTCAACTGTTTCCTCTAATCCTCCGTTGCACCACATATATAAGCAGTTATTCCCTTCATCCCTTCTTTGAGCACCTATTCACACTTGATGCCTCACACCTGATGGCAAACAGGCTGCAAAAAACTGCCATCACAAAACATTTCAGTCTTTGGTAAATTCCTACACATACCAAGTTAAGGTAGTCTTCCTAGTCATGCTATACTTTCATTTGTTCAAATCATACACTTAGTTAATCTTTTAATTTAACTTCTTCCCTGTTTTTGCAATCCCACTCATCCTCCACCTCCATTGTTTCTCAATAACCAGTTGTCCACAGGTCTCCCTGTTCAGACACAAACAATCTTGTGAATCTTTAGCTTCCTTTCACATCCTTTTAGACTTCCTTGAATTTTTCAAATTTTCCTTAGACTTTCACTAAAATTCCGTTGAATTTATTTTACCCAATAATGACCAAGCATACCACACAGTCACCTCTGTAAATAAAGTGCAAAATAGACAAACTATTTGAGAGCAACAAGGTGACCAGTTGCAACAAGTTGCATAAACATGTTTCTGAATCAACCAAATCTCTTTATGATTTTTAGTTTTATAGTTATAATAATTTTAAAAAAGTACCTTACTTATGGGCCACCCTGTACATGTACAAGTTTTGTTATTGTTCCTTTAAAAGTTAGTCACTTTTGTGTCTCAGATTAGCTTGTGTTCTTCAGCCCAAATTACTACTCAAAATTTGATCATCCAATTTCTGTCTGAGGGCTTGATACAACAAACTGTGTTGTAGGGCAGTTTTAAATGTCATAGAAAATAGTTCAATATCAAAAGTTGTGTGTACTTTAGATTTATTCCAATATATTTTAGTTTTTATTTCAATCACATTTTTAAGTATTAAAAATTGAAGTACACCTATTAGAGTTTTTTATGCAGACAAGTTTCTTAATTAACAGTCTAGGATGTCCTGAAGTTTTTAATTATTAGTTTCTGCTTCTTATCTCTTGTTTGCGTATTGTGTGTCAAAAAGCATTTCTAGGCTAGCTAAATTTAGGTTATTAAGATATTTCCAAGTCTTAATTAGCTATTATTGGCGTCTTCTTTGTTCATGAGATATGATTTCAAGCTGCTTAATTCATAGTCAAGATTATAAAATTTTCTAATTGTCAGACTATATTTTAGGTCAACTTTCTTCAAATTTAAAGCACTACAGCACGGAAACCTGCTTAGTTAGTGAAGTAAGAAATACTCATTGTTCACTCCATATATTAAAGGCAGCGAAATCTGCTAAACTAATAAAGCAAAAAAAATATTTGTTGATAACTCCATCTATTGAAAGGGTCTTACGAAAAGTTGGCACAATGATTTAATGATTTGGAAAGCATAGCTTACCTTATTTTCAAAGGAGACCATACAGTACAGTATTATTTGTGAGTCTGTAAATGCTGCTGCGCTGAGTGAATTAATTGTCCCATTGAATTACTATCTTCTGTGCTTTCCAAGAAACTAATAAAGCATAATTCATTAATAATTTTCAGTTGCTTTAAACATTTTGCTAACATTTATTTACTTTGATAAGGTATTTACTTTTCTGAAACTATAGAGTTAGGTATGGTAAATAGCTAACTATACATTTTTCACAACCATCAATGTCACTGATTATATTTTTTTCACCTACAAGACCACACAGTGGAATCAGTATCAGAACATTTTTTCCACAAAAGTGCATTTCTTTAAGCATTTGAGTTCTACATTGTATAAAGAAAACCACTGCTATGTTATTTTGTAACACATTTGAGTGAAAAATAAATGTATTTTATATTACACTATTCTAAATGCAACACATATGTAGTCACCTTTCATGGGTGGCCTTGCAAGACCAAGTAGACCAAAATATTGCCTTTTATTTTTAACAATGGCATACCATTTTCCTGATGCTATGATTTGTCACATTCCATAAGTACCCTAAGCACAAAAAACTGGAAACTAATTTTTATCACCAGCT
>VCRD01001194.1:135593-159091 GCA_006783055.1 Trinorchestia longiramus | reverse complement strand
CAGGAGCAAGAGAGCCTCATGGATGTGGTCCATGAGCAATGTGGAGAAAACAAGTGGAATGCAAGGTGTGTTGAAGAGGACTCTGTTATGAGATATCTTGTAGGGCTAGATGAGGAGTGTAACATGACTGTTGTGGATGCAATGAAAGATTTCTTAGTGTATGCATGGAATAAGCGACAGGGATGTTGAATAGGCAATTTGCTTCAATTTGATTACCTGCTAAGCATGAGGGGCTGTCTGTGACAAGCTGGATCTTCCAGTGATGCCCTAAATTGGATGGTCCATTTGCATGGAATGGCTCAGGGTGGCCCCAGAGGAATTAGTTTGGATGACCCTGGTTCACAGGAGAAAAACTCTGGGATGCCATCCTGTTGTATGTGCGTGTGTATTGGAGGGAATTGAAGGCCGTTACAAAGGCCCCAGCCAAACGCTGGCCCTCGATCTAAGTCTAAGTCTAAGGTGCGGTTATGAAGCTTGATCCTAATAAATGAATATTAAATGATAGGTATAGGTTGTGTTCAGTGGCAGAAAATAAAATTAAAGGTGGAGTAGGACTGATTGTAAAGAATGCTTTAAATTGGAAAGTGGAAGAATTTTGTGTGGGAAATGAACTTGATAGTGAAGATATTTTTGTAATGAGATGTGAAAAAGTGCAAGCAAATAAATGTATCATTCTAGTTGTGTGTTATATGACAACCATGGGACCACTAGCCCAGGAAGAGAATGTGAAGAAGTATACCATACTGGAAAGAGTAGTGCAAGAATTTAGCAGGTTCCCAGTGATTGTAATGGGAGACCTGAATGGCCATGTTGGTATACTTGGAAAGTTAATGAAAATGGTCATAAATTGGTTGATTTCTGTGAAGGAAATGAGTTTGAAAATTTGAATGTCACAATAGGGAATGGTTTGCATGCATGGGAGAGTAAGGAATGGAATGCAGCAATTGACTATATGTTAGTGAATCATGAAGCAAGATAACATGTCAGAGAAGTGTATGTGGATGAGAATGAATTTGATATTGATACTGATCACTGAATGCTTGTTCTTAAGTACAAATGGGGTGGAAAAGAGGTTATGCAAGAAATGAGCAGTATAAAGGAAAAGTGGTGTTTGAAAGCTGCAAATTGGGAAGAATTTGATAAAGTGCTAGGAAGACATGTGTGGAATAGAAATGGGAATGTAAATGACATGAACAAAGAGATGGCTAAAATGTTGTATGCCACAGCAGAGCAGATAATTGGGAAAGTAAAGTGTAGAAGATTTACTGGAAAAGCCAAGTGGTTTACGAGAGAGATAAAGGACGAACGAATGAAAAGAAAGATTTTGAATAAAAAATAACGCCAAATACGAAAATTGTTTGAAAGACATAGGATTGCAGAAGTGGAATGGCAAGGTGCATGGGATGAAAACAAAGCTCAGCAAAAGAAGGTGAAAAGAATGATATATGAGGCTAGAGTGAAAGATGTCACAAAAAGTGAAAAATATCAGAAACAAGGGTCCAGATGGAATTAAAGAGTGGTATAATTTCATACAAGGTAATAACAGAAGTAATGAAGTACAAATCCATGAATTAGTAGTTGATGGATGCAAAGTGAGCAGTTGAGGCAGTTGTGGCAGTAGGACTTTTGGCAGTTGTGGACAACTGCCAAAAGTCTGTCTTTTGTCTTTTGGGAAGACATTGGTAGAATGAATGAACCTTTGATAGATGAAGAATCAGTAACTCTTCAGATTGGGGAATATGTTTTAAAATAAAAGATGAAATTACAAATGTGGAGATTGAAATTTTTTAAAAAAGGTGAAAAATGGGAAGGCAAGTGGCCCTGATGATGTTCCATATGAGTTCTATGAGCATAGTGGTGAGAGTATAATTGAAATGTTGAGATGTTTGTTTGATGAGATATGGAGGAGTGAAAGAGTCCCAGATGAGTGGAATAAATGTAATGTAGTTTTATTGCATAAGGGTGGGCATAAGAATATGAAAGAACTAAAAAACTATAGACCTATTGCTCTGGCTGACACAGTAAGATTTTTTGTGGAATCCTAAATGAAAGGATGAAACATGTGGTAGAAGAACAAGGACTAATGGGGAAAGAATAGAGTGGTTTTAGGTGAGATAAACGTGGTGAAGATCATTTATTTGTGGTAAGTGAAGTAATTGAAAGAAAGAGGAAGGAAAGTAAAAAGGTGTATCTTGCATTTTTGGATATTGAGAAGGCGTATGATAGAGTAAACCGTAGGAGGTTGCTAGACGTACTAAGAAAAATTGGTTTTAATGAGAAGATATTGAACATTGTGAAAAGCTTGTATGAGAATACATGTGCAGTATACCAGTTGGGAAATTTAGTGACGGGACAGGTGAGGAGTGTAAGGGGAGTGAGACAGGGTTGTACCCTGTCTCCCTTATTGTTTGGCCTCTATAGAGAAGAATTAGCAGTACACCTGAGAATGAGTGGTTTTGGACTGAAAGTTGGAGAGGAGAAACTGAGTTGCTTGCTGTATGCTGATGGCATTGTTGTGGTTAGTGAATCAGAGCAGGAACTGCAAATGATGTTGGAGATTGTAAATGGATACAGTACAGATTTCAAGGTGAAATTTGGAAGAGATAAAAGTAAAGTTATGGTTATAAATGGTGATGAAACTGACAGAGATAGAGAGTGGAATATTGGAGAAGTGAAGATAGGTAGAACTAAGGAATATAAGTACCTGGGATGTATGCTGAGTGAAGATGGATGTGCAAGAGCAAAAGGTGAGAAAGTGGCAAAAGCTATGCAGTGGTGGGGAAGACTAAGCAGTGTGGCCAAATATAGAGCAAATAAGTATGAATGTGTCAGAGGAATTTGGAAGTATGTTGCAGTACCTAGCATAATGTTTGGCATGAATGTTATGGCATGGAATGGAGGAGACCTTGAAAAGTTGGAGGTGCTGCAGAATAGGGTAGGGCTTGTGGCATTAGGCACCCCGAAATGGACGGCTGCAAAAGCTCTTGTAGGGGATCTAGGGTGGAGTCTGTTTTCTGAAAGAATGATATAGGCTGTGTTGAATTATAAGGTGAAAATTGAGCGAATGGAGAATAAAAGGTGGGTTAAACGAATCTTTGATTGTAATATGAGTGAAAGTCTTTGGGAGAAAATTTGCTGGGGGCATGCACAAAAACTGAAGATTCAGAAGACTGTTTGTGTTAGAATTGGAAGAACTATGGATGATTGGTTATTGAGAGGTCATGGAGGTAAAGGAATGAAGTGGGATTGCAAAAAGTGGAAGAAAGAAATTGAAAAACTAGCAAAAGAGTATGGCCTGAACAAATGGAAGCATAGTATGAATAGGAAAACTACTTTAATTTGGTATGCCAGTAAGAATGTACCAAGGTTTGAAATGTTTTATGATGGAAGTTTTGGTAGCAACTCTTGTTTGCTGTCAGATGTAAGGCATTATGTGTGAATAGGCATACATGGTGGTGGAATGAGGGCAATACAAGGTTATGGTAGCAGTGTAACAGAGGAGTAGAGGAAATAGTTGAACATCTAGTCCTAGAATGTTGTAAAAGTGAGCATGAGCAAGAGAGTTTCATGGATGTGGTTTGTGAGCAGAATGGATAGAACTAATGGAATGCCAGGTGTGTTGAAGAGGACTTGGGTATGAGCCATCTTATAGGGCTGGGTGAGAAATGCATCATGACTAATGTGAATGCAGTGAAAATTTTTTTAGTGCATGCATGGAATAAGTGACTTTGATGTTGAATAGTGAGTTTCCTGGACTAGAATGTGATTACCTGCTAAAGCATGTGGGCTGTTTATGACAAGCTGGCGCTCCCAGTGATGCCACTTGGCTGATTTCTTTGCATGGAATGACTTAGCATGGTCCTTGAGGAATTGTTTTGGATGACTATGGCTTACAGGTAAAAAACTCTGGGATGCCACCCTGTTGTATGTGTGTTTATTAGAGAGAATTAAAGGCCACTACAAAGGCCCCAACCAATGCTGGCCTTCAAATCTAAGTCTAAGGACACGTGGAGGTTGACTCGGGTTGAACACTCGGAGCTTTGGTCACACCTTTGCTGCTCCAATATTGTGGAGAACCCCTATTGGTCCTGTGGTACTGATGAAAATATTGACCACCTTTTTGAGGTGGTCAAAAATAGTGAATTATTTTTGACAACCTGTGCACTCTGGGGCAATTAAACTCAGGGATGCCACTGTCTTGTATGTGTATGTTTTAGAGGGAATTAAAAGCAATGACAAAGGCTCCAGCCAAAGCTGGCCCTACTGTGAATATCATGGAATGACCCAGGGTGGCTCCTGAGGATTTTTCTTTGAGATGAGCCTGGCACACAGGGACTCCACTCCTGTTGTATGTGTACATTTTTGAAGTAATTAAAGCCCACGACTGGCGTTAGCCATCAGTTTTATCAGCCTGAAAAATATGTTATTAGTTGAGTGGTGCAAAAAAGATCAATAGTAAATATAGAGTAGAAGTTTAAAGTGAAAATAAGTTGAAACAATTCTTATGTCTTTTTCATTTGTAAATCTTAATAATGTGTCATTTTAGTAGGGGTTTGACATTTTCAGTGTCAATTTTATTTGTGAAATTGCTGGCTATTGCTAAATTGAAGAATTTCAGATCTCATTTGGTTTCTGTTTTGAAAATTAAGAAGTTCTGAGTGAAACAATATTCTGATGAAAATACTTATATTACTTATCTAAATGGCAATTTTCTTCTCTCTGCTAAAGAATTTTACTTTTTACATGAAATATATTTTAAATGTTTTATTTATGTTGGAGTTTAATTATATAACATTCATTTGTTAATCTTAACTTTTATTGTAGATTTGTACTGTAATGAGAAGATATGTGTACAGTAACAATTTTAAGCCTGGAAGGAAATTTCTAGAGCTCTAAATATGTGTGCACATTTATTTCTTCCAGCTGACTCAATATCTTTGTGTGATGCATGTGGAATTATTTGTAGACTTTTTATATTGCTAATTGGGTGATTTTGTGGAAATCTCAAATGCAAAATAAAGAAAAGAACTAGTGCAAAAGGGAACATTTTTACCACATCACATTTTGAAATGCAGAGATTAACTAAAGTTTAACTTAAAATATATCAAGAACTAAATAAAGAAACACATTTATAAGGCCAATGTGTGTTGTTAACTTTGATTTTTGTTTATTTCTGCATTGAATATAAAATATGTTTTCAAAATGTGATATTAAGGATGTTCATTTGGTTTTGTTTTTCTCTTAATTTTTTATATATTTTCTAGAAAATATCAAGAACTGACCAAATAAATACATCAGTAACACTTCAATAAATTACTACTACTGCATAGTTGAGCATGCATTCTAGATTTTGGGAACCTAGTATGTATGCTTATGGAAGTAAGTACTCAGTATGGTAGTGCTTGAAATATTCAGCTACACACTCATTATGGTAGAAGTTTAAAAGCAATTTTACAACCTCTGAATTATGGTGACTTAATTGGCTAGTTACTTCATGTACTTATTTAATAGAGCTACTTTACTATAAGATTTGAGAGATGTTGATGAAAAGACAGATAAAAATAGAAATACACTCATACCTTGGTTTAACAGACCTTGCTTGAATGAAATCTGAAAACAGGTAAAATCTATGGCCTAATAAAATTATGGTAACACTTAAACATGTGTGTGTTGAATGTTGAATTTCCAGTATTGTTGTGTATATTCACAGTGTACAGAGATTTTAGACTGTCAAACTGGCTAGTGTGAGTGATTAGAAGTAGAAAACTTTGTTATTCCTCTTTCTTTTGTTCTGCAATTGTTATTAGCCATCACACTGTCGTGTCAGTAAATACTGGTAAATACTGATTGGCGACAATAATGGACCAAGGGTCTCTCTCTTTTATTCCATTGAATGTACCGTATCAATAGTTTTACTGGTGGTTTTGGAGTTACGACATCTTACTTATAGTTATTAAAGTAATAAATTCTAAAGTATGAAGTGTGACAATGTTAAGTGTGTTGTATAAAGCATTTATTTTTTCTTGAAGTACTAATTACAGCAAAGTTTATGATGTTTTTCTTGTTACAGAATTCCACAGTTAATGCATTAACATTGATGAATGACTTGTGTAAAAAAAATATGAAAAACATTATTGCTTTAAATTGCTGTGATTGAATCTACTGTATTACAAATAATATTTATTGTGTGTCATCGAGCAGAAATTATAACGCATTGTACTAATTGCAAACTGCTGAAACTTGTGCTTTCAATAATTTTCTCTTTTCCAGTCGTTGTTTAACGGATTTTTTATTGGGATCTATTTGCCCTGAAATTTAGATTTTGATTTATACCTTTAGTTGTTCAAGAATAGTGTTTAACAATGGAAAATATACAAAATTTGAAGCATTGCCCTTGGATATCTGATGAATTTTTAATTGAAGAACTACTCCAGCAGCATACTGAAAGCTTGAGGTCATCTTTTAAATGCCATCCTGCTAAGGTAAGCTTTTACAACATCACTACTATTTTTTAAATAAGTTAAGAACATTTGCACTGAGACTTGTTAATAAGGGAAAACACAAATCTTTGAAGGCATTCAAAGTGAATGATTTAATTAAAGGTTTGAAGGCATATGGAGTGAATGCTTTGATTAACCCTTTTGCTGTGCATGAATGAAATCCTCATTCATGAAAAGAGTTACAGGAACTCATGAATGAGAGGATCATTCATAGATTATATCGAATTTCATATAAAGCCTGTTCTCATGAATGGATGGATCAATGTAACTCATGAATGAGAGGATCATTCATAGATTATATCGAGTTTCATATAAAGCCTGTTCTACTTTGAGATGATTTTTTCGTTCTAATAGACAGTTTTATCATTAATCTTGTGATTTCTTGCAACTTTGAATACTTAAGCACCAATGTTTTTCTCATCAGTCTCTCCCAGCATGTCGAAACGAACATATTGTGCAGCTGATCTCTTTAGCGAAGACATTGAAACAATATTGATCGATGATGAGCTTGAAAGTGAAGTTGATTCTAGCCATGAAAGTTATGATGGTAATAATGTTGATAATATGGCTTTGAATGATTTCAACGAGTTGGGCTCGAAGAAAATCTGCCATGCCCAAAGGGAAGCCGCAATTTTGACTGGAAGCCTTAGGGAAATAATAGGGAAGAGCACCAGATTTGAAAGATTTCGATGGTAAAAATGAAGCTTTTTTCAGGGGATCCTCATTCAATGTTTCAATTTTTTACTGAACTTTTTTCTGATAATACTTTCAAGCATATTGTCACAGAAACAAATAAAAAAGCCAACCATTTCATTTCTTCGAATACTCTAAAACCATATTCTAGGTATAAACCAGTGATTCCCAAGTGGGCGTTACCAAGGCACAGAGGGGCGTTGAGTGCCTTTGTCTCATGAAGGGGGCATTGATGCTCCGCTGCGTCAGTTGTTCAAATATCATTGTCAATTTATTCTACATTTTAAAATTAACTCATTGATGCAATGCCCATCATATGTTACTTTTCGCCTCGACATTACTTTGTCTCACGAAACGACAGAATTGAACGTCAATGTGCTCATAATGAATCAAAAAGAAAGTGCAGACAATGTAGTGTTGAATTTTTGAAGTTTGGTTTCATTAGTGTTCCTAATCATGAGAAATTACCAAAGTGTCTTCTCTGTGAGAGTATTTTCTAATGAGGCTATGAAACTAACCAGACTTTCCGATCATTTAAAGAAGAGTCATCCTGATAAAATGAACCAAAGTTTGTCTTATTTCCAGACTTTACGCGACAAATTTCGCAACAGAAGTTCTATTGTTTCCCTCACGACAAAGCAATCACAGAAAAACGAAGACGGACTCGTTTGTGGATACAATATTTCAAAAATGATTGCTCGATCAGGAAAACCGCATACAATTGGCGAGCAGCACCTTTTGCCCGTTATAGAGAAGTCCTACAAACAGTGGTGCATCATGCTTCACAGCGGGCAGTTACCAAATCTATTCCTCTTAGTAATAATTCAGTTCAAAGAAGAGTTGATGAAATGTCTGAAGATGTTGAAGACATTTTGTGCAGCATACTGAAAAGACAACAATTTGCCTTACAGTTAATCGAGTCCACACGACCAAACAATGAAGCACTACTTTTGGGATATGTTCGGTTCATTAAAGACAGTGAAGTAGTGCAAGAATTGCTGTTTGCAGAAGAACTTGAAGCAGATACTCGTGGTGTCTATTTTGCAGCAGTTGAGCTGTTCTTTAAAGAAAGAAGAATCCCTATGGAAAATATCATTGCCTGTGTAACAGACGGAGCTCCCGCATTAACGGGGAAATACAAAGGGTTTCATTCTTATTTGAAGAAAGCAGTACCTGGTGTATTTACGATTCATTGTGTAATTCACCGACAGCATTGAGTTGCAAAGAACTTAAGCAGCGATTGTCTTTCTAAATCTCTTGACGCTGTTATTATCACGAACTACATGCTAAGAGGTGAAACTGCACCTACATCACTGAAGAGTACGGGAGATGTGGTATCCGACAGTTTGCTTACCGCCATGATCCTCAAATGACTACCTGAGGAATATAAAGCATTCTGTACCGTAGTTACCCAGAAGAAAGAAGACCAGAGTTTCAGCGACTTCAAAGTAGCCCTTTGGAGTTATGAGGAGCACGGAAAATCTTGTTCTGGTCGGCGAGATTTTTCGTTCTCATAACTCCTAAGAGCTACTTGGAAGTCACTGAAGCTTTGGTCTTCTTTCTTTTGGGTAACTAGGGTACAGAATGCTTTATATTTCTCAGGTAGTCCTTTGAGGATCATTGCGGTAAGCAAACTGTCGGATACCACATCTCCCGTACTCTTCAGTGATGTAGGTGCAGTTTCACCTCTTAGCATGTAGTTCGTGACATTTTCATTAGGTGCTATCGTGAGTGAGGTTAGTTACGTGTAGAGAGCAATGATGCAGGGTTTGTTGCTTCCCATGTAATGGTTTGCTACTTCCCAAATAATAATTTCTCAAAAATTCGGTAACTTTTTCCCATCGTTTCTTCCATCCCTTATAATCAAGGAAAGGGATCTATCATCCAGGAATTGCACAAGCTGAGCAAACACTTGCGCATTCTTAGCTGGATCTGGCGTTTCAGCTTCGACATCGCCAAGCTTCTCTATCATCAGATGGGCGAGCTACTTCACTTCCCACAACTCATACTCATCATCGTCTCCATTAAAGTAACGGCGCTTAAGGCTAAGCCCATAACCTGTTGCCACCTTGCGGATTAATGAAGACGGAGACTGACTAAGTACGATTGTGGGGGTAATGAAGGAAGCAGCGAAACACGCACGTTTAATGCCATCAGAGGTAGGAACAAGAAGAACAAGAGTCTGCAGGGCACAACGAAGAAACTTAGTTTACAAACAGTTGAGAAGCGCATGTAATAGAAACGAAAAGTAGAACACATTAGCGGGTAACTTGCATGAAGCGGCAATACACATGTAACTTAAAATTACATTCAACAAATATAAGGTTTATTGTGGTACTATTGATACTTTCTCTAAAACAATGTATTGTGGTATTGATGATGAAACCTTATTTTGGAAAATAGCATCATATCTATACAGATAATTACTACTCTACTCCAAAACTGTACCAGTATTTGCTAGAAAACAAAACCTATGTAACAGGGACAATAAGAAAGAATAGGAAAAGTCTCCCAATGCTGGTAGCGACAGCTGAAATAGACAACGGGCAAAAAAGTGCTTTTCAATCTGGTGACGCTGGTGCTGGCTCATCATGATGAGAGATATGTTTACATGCTCACAAACAAGCATTCAAATGAAGATGCCAAAGTAAAGAGAAACTCCAAAGCAGGACCAATAGAGAAAACTTGCCCTTTTTGCATAGATAATTACAATCGAAACATGGGATTTGTCGATAGGAATGATCAAGTAATGCAGTTTTACAACATGACTAGGAAAACTGGGAAATGGTATAAAAAACTTGCACTCCACCTCATCCAAATACGCATAGTTGATGCTCTAGGTATCTATAATATTGTGAAAAAGAAAAAAAGCAACATGTTTAGACCTCTCTTCAACTTGTGAAAGAATTGACTACATCTACAATGCCTGCGAGTGCCTACGAGTCATCGGTACCAAGATTGGTTGGGAAGCATTTTATTCAGAAAATTACGAGTAAAAAATCAAAGAGCCCAACAAAAAGATGCCGTGGCTGCTATCTTCATGGAATTAATTCCTAAAGTAGAATGTTATGCAAAACCTGTATTGATAAACAAGGCTTATGTCTTGAATGTTTTGAAGTTTACCATACACAATTAAAGTATTGGTGCAATTTTTTTTTACCTAATACATGCACTTAATTTGCTGAAAATGTGGAAAAAAATCTAAGGTAATTATAAAAAACATATTATGG
This sequence comes from Trinorchestia longiramus, assembly GCA_006783055.1. Lineage (NCBI taxonomy): Eukaryota > Metazoa > Arthropoda > Malacostraca > Amphipoda > Talitridae > Trinorchestia > Trinorchestia longiramus. Next base: position 148,668 of record VCRD01001194.1, on the reverse strand, counting down.
TGTAACTAATATTTCCTTAAAACAATTATAGTTTGAAGCTAAAGTATTTTGTTATTCAGCATTGGTAAAATGCTGATATTTTTTGCGCTCAGCTCGTTCCTGGCTATCGTAGAGCTCCCAGCAAAAGAGTTAAAGGTTTGAAAGCATTTAGAGTGAATGCTTTGATTAAAGGTTCGAAGCAAGGCCTACTGTAAACAGGACGTGCACGGCCATACAGTGGACTACGCTAGCGGAGGCCATTGCATTCTTAGTAACATAACATTTTCTATTGGATAAATTGATCAAAAATTGCTTCTTCAAAGCAATAGAAGGGGTAATAAGATTTTACAGTGAATTTTAAATCGTTTCAATCATTGTAATGATTTGAAATACCAATTTTAGCCAGACTTAACATGTTTTATTGTATGAGCTTAGTGGCTACTTTATAGAAAGCAGAGCTGGTGCGATTTTAGACTTTACAAAATGGAAACAAACATACAGACATTCACCCAAATAAACAAACGGACATAGAAGCAAAAACCTACCAAACTGCTGCGATTAGTCAGGTAACCGGGCCTTCTTTACAGAGGTCTGAAGACGGACTGCATTCTTCTGCTGGTCTTCCTCTAAGTTATGGAGTCCATTCAAAAGAACATTTGCCAGACGACGGAACATCTTGAGACAGTCAATGTCAATTTCACTGAAGCTGGCCAGTGTCGACAAGATCTGCAATAGTCTTTTCTGGTAGCAGGCACGGTGACGGGCTTCCGTGATGTAACACAGTCCACATCTGACAAGATCAAAAGTGCACACGTGTGGAGGCGTCAGGGAACCTCTGGACGCTGTCTCGATAAAGTCCTTTACGTCACTGGTCACAAGAGGTTCCTCGGCGCTGAAGGACACATCGTCTGCACACTTCGTCTCAAGCCACCCCGCCACATAGGCCGCACTACACTATTCTCTCACAGTGTCACATCTGTGGTGCACCTCTCAATATAAACTGCATCTTCTAGGTCAATGGCAGTCTTCAAGCAGGTATATTCCTTTGACTCAGGCTGGACATCAATGGACTGGAGGTTTGTGGCAGCATATCTTGTGAGGCGATGCTTGCATGCGGAGAATACATCCCCAGTGGTCATGAAAGAGTTCGCACCAGTTGATTGACGGTAGACTGAGAACTCCCCCTGAAGCCGGTTACGCTGAATCTCACACAACAGAACATAATAGAAGCCTGCGTTTCTGAACAAGTAGCGGCAAACGGCAAGCAGTCCCTGCGTAGTCTGTACCAGTGCCTTCTTGGTGTCATGGGTAAGGCACTGGATTCGACTTGCTCCATGTCCTCAAGCAGCCTCCTGGAAAATCGTCAGGAAAGTTTGCAGGTTGGTTGACTGGTGATCCTGAACAACTCGATATGGATCGTTCATGAGCTTGTCTTGCCCCTTCACAGACACATTCGCTACATTCCATCAGTTAAGGATGATTTGGATGAATTTAGCTGTGTCACGGCATCCTCTGAGTTTCAATGAAGCCACAATCTTGTCATTGAAAACCTTCTAGACATACTGCACATTTTGTAGTTGAAGTTGTGAGGGGTTAACAGCAAATTGAGTGAGAGTAGTAGTCGTCAGAATACTGCCTTTCTCTGACTCGTCCAGTTCCTTGACGTCTGCAAATGATGCCGTTGTTTCATTGTCAAGACTGATCTTCTGCCCCTTCTCACTGATCCAGTTGTTGCGGATGCACTTTCGCAGATGTACTGTGTCAAAAAGGAGAAACCAGACACGCTCGTCAAGAGGATGCTTGGCTGTGGCACTGCAATCACCGAGCCGATCAAACAGCTTACAATACTGCTGGTTCACCTTGTGGTTGTCTGTGATAGACCCGATGGCACGCCCACCTGCCCTCTCAACAGCAGCTGCAGCCTCCTTCACACGGTTGAGCTGGTATGCTGCCGTTAGCTTGTGGACGGGTGTCATAGAAATCATTTGACTAGGTCCTTTGTGCAGTGACTTCATCATGACACACAGCAGAGAAGTGGCCTTGCAGTCTCGGTTGTTCTCGGCCATCCCACACTGCAACCCACCAGAAAATGAAAGTTGGGTGAATCTGTACTTCATCTACCAAGATAAACACATTCTTCTGTTGCAGTGTTTGGACTTAGTCAAATGTTTCCCTCAGCATCGGGTTCTTGTCAATAGATGAAGTGATGTACTGCAGCTTGCGTTTGCATGGCAGCACCAAAAAATCTCTGAGCTATTCATAATTACAATTTGGGTATGATTGAAGAGCAAAACAATTATTCATTGAAAACTGCTTCTGTGATAAAAGTTCCAACTGACGTCAAAAATGCCAACTTCTCGTTCTCGGTGTCGATATAGGCTGACGTGTGAGCTTGAAGAAGAGTAACAACATTTTGGATCGTTTTGTCAAACGGGATGTCATATTTCATTGCCAAGCGCACAGTTTCGTCGAACTGAGTATACGATCTCAAACCATTGTTGAGATGAAGTGTCTTAAAGAGTGATACACTAATGCCGTTCTTGAACGCACTGAACGTTAGTGAAGAACACAAAGTGGGCTTGTTTTCGACAATCACACACAGGCTGCACTCACTGAAGTTGTCGGTCATCAACAAACACACAAGCCTTTCTTTCGATCTTGAAGTAATCAAGTTCTTGTACTGCTTCTTGAGGTTACGTTCAGGTTTGAAGGCATCAAATGAAGTAATCTTATCCTTCTGAAGAAAATACCTCAGTTGTTGGTTTTCAACTTTCACGGGCGAGGTGCATGTTTTGGAGATGGCAGACATGAAGCAGGCACATTGAAGATACTGGAAGGGATTTCAGGTCGCATTGGACCACCACGCAATTTGATCAAAGGTAGGTCAGCACCCCAGTGTATCTCACAAATGAAAAACTTGTCTGGTTTACCAACAAAGTTTTCACGAGGTGGAAGAACATCAAGCCACTTCTGTATCTCAGACTGCTTTTTCGGCAGGCGAAACACGCGGTGCCTGTTCTCCTTATTGTAATTACCCCGACAGTTCACAACCCCACACTTGTTCAGAATTTTTAATACCATATAATTAACAATAAACTTTGTAAACTAACAGTATCCACTTAGAAATGCAGCCATGTGCCTCGAAACAAACAACAATGTCCGATTCAAACCGAGCGACAGACTACGACAAAGCTCGCACTGTGACAGTCGATGACTGAGCTCACTCAGCTCAGTGAACTGGCCTCCGCTAGCGTAGTCAGTTATATGGCCGTGCACGTCCTGTTTATAGTAGTCCTTGGCCATAACATAATTTATGACGAATTAATGACATTATGTATCATATCATATGATAGAGGTATGGTACCATTATGTGCTGTAACATAATTTGTAATGAAGTTATGGCACCATTGTCTGCTGTAACATAACTTATAATGGAATTATGGTACCATTATGGGTCATAACATAACTTATGAAGTAATGGCATCATTGTCTGCAGTAACACAACTTACGGTGGTGTATTGTACCACAATGTTTATGAGCTTCTAGTACCCGCTACTCCTGTGTTCAGAACTCTTCTCTATGTCCCATGAAGATTCATACAGTCCTAACATTGTTGTGTTGATATGTTTTCTATTCATTGGAAATTTCTACTTGACTCAATGCTGTAGTTTCAAGAAAAAAATTGCTGCCTGCCTCCTACAGCTTCCCTTCGTCTTCAGAAAAATTTGGCGAGGCCACCTGTGCAACTTGTACGTCAATCTTGCAGCGGCTACCGCTAAATAAATCTCAATGAAATTTATCAAAAAAGGTTGGAAACTTTTTTGAAATTCACAGAATATACTTAATTGAAATGAGTCTCATGATGATGGTGGACGTTTAGATGTAAATCTGTGTTATTGATTAAATACAGGTATTTTCATTATTGAAGCTTTATTCCTTTGAAATTACTTGATAAATAATTGTTATCATATTTCAATTCCAACTATTGGACCAAATACAAGCAGCCATATTTGGCAAGTTATAATCTTGTTATTTCATAATTCACTCTCTTACTGCCTGTTGTATTAGCTATATAATTTAGTTAGTAATATTGAAAATTACTATCTATCTTTTATCTGTTTTTTCTAGATGTTAACTACTAATATTACAGAATTTTGAAATAGTATGAAATTATTTAATAGAGTTATAAAGATAAAATTGTATACATTAACAAAGATATCAGTGGTAAATTGGTATTTCCTAACTCTGATGTTGATGCTGATCTCAATTAAAATACTGGTGTCTGTTGAAATTCTCATTATGGCTGATATAATCAGAGTACTGAATTAAAATACTGTGGTATGCTAAAATTTTCATTATGGCCAATTATTAGAGTGCTGGTGTCTGCTGAAGTTTTAATTATGACAAATTAGACTACTGAACTAGAGTACTTGTGTCTGCTAAAGTTTTAATTATGGCTAATAATAATTACAATTCTAAGGTATTCTAAAATTTTGATTATAATCAATAATTATACTGAGGAGTCAAGTTGTCTGTTTGTGAACCAGGTGGGCTGGCAAGAAGCATGTCGTTCTTTCTTCAGTGAGCATGCATCTTCCCTTGATGATGACCTCTCGTGTGATGCTGGCAGCACTAAGCCCAGCCTTGACGACCTCTGCAGTCTCGAGCAAATGGAGCAGGATTGTGGGTGTGTATAGCTGGCTTCCAGTTGTTTTTCTTATTTCTAAGTTGCTCACTATTTGTGCTGCAATGAATTGCCAACACAATTATTCCCATCTCTTGGACCTGAATTTGAATTTAACACTTTTTCAAGTATGCCCCTAATTGGGTAAACCAATTCATTGTGTTAAGTAATGTTTATTAGTTTTTGCCTGATACTGGACAACTTAGGATTGCTTAAAAGTTTAACTCTACAAAGAATTTCCTGTTTTTTCAAGTTGCTCATGGAAACTACTGAGGTTAAACTGTACTGCTCAGGTTACCAAGTTATTGAAGATGCCGGTATAGTGCAACTTAACTGCTATTTCAATCCTTCACAGTTGCAAAGCTCCATTTTTTCAGCGAGCCAAGTTATTTGCAGGTTCTAATGTAACTTTGTTTCAAGGCTTTAGAAACTACAGAAATGAGAATAATTTCCTTGTGTAGATTTCTCATAAATAGCCCCTCTGTGCTATAGAGTAGTAACTGATCATGTTATTGAGTACATTTGGAAAAGATAAATAAAACAGAATTTTGTATTCTGAGGGAAATGACTGACTTGCTGTGCCCATTGGACTCATCATTTTTGTGTAATTATTCTGTTTTAAATTATTGGTTTTGCTGTATTGGAATTTTTGTATTTTTAATTAGAATTTCATCTACTGCGTTATAACTTCTGACTTGGAACAATAGGTTGGATAGTTGTATCTTTTACGAAAAACATTTTGATTGAAAATATTAAATATGAAATAAAACATGATTTTAATATTGTAAATAGTTACTTATGATGAATGTGAGGAAATGATGGAGGGTATTTAAATAAATATCTGAAGTATTATTGAGCTAAGATGTCTAGAGCAGGCTGATGTAAGCCAAAGAGATGCAGCATCTGAAGTTTTTTTTAAATTTACATCATGCTGACGATGCTCTTCAGTAGCTTTGATGAAATCACTCACCTGAGAAAAAGCACATATAGTTCAGTACTTATTTGCTTGCAATCCTGAAACACTGATGGACAATTCTACATTTCGTCGTTTCAAGAAGATGTCTGCTTTTGTAATACTTCATTACTTGTAAATCTGTATTCTCAGTAGAACTTGGTGCCTGGGAAGAAATGTTACATCCCTGGTAAGACTACTTGCTTGTTTTGGTGTCTATGGACTCACACTAGTGATTATGTAAACTATTTGATGTCTATGAACTCACCCTAGTGATTATGTAAACTATTTGGTGTTTATTATCTCACATTAGGGATTTTGTAAACTGTTTGGTGTCTATGAATTCACACTAGTGATTATGTAAACTAGGCCTTTTACAACATTGACATGTTATTTTTACATCTGCGTTACTTGTTAAAAAATGTATTCTCCTTTTCTCACTTTTTTTACAATTTTGAGTGTCAGGAAAGCTTTAAGGGGTAAGAAATATCTTGTCTATGGACTTGACTCGGATCCATTCAAATCTACCAAATTCATGAAATTCATGTTATATCTATGAACTACCTGAAAATGATTTTTTCTTTATAGTAATAAAACTCTTTAATAAGGAAAGTAAATAGCTCAAGTTTATACCATAAGTGAGTGAGGATCTAAAATATTTTATTGTGTATGTAGTAAAATAAAACCCAACTATATGGTCAGAAGAAGAACAGATGTGATAATTGGGCAGAAGAAGAATAGGTGTGGTAATGGGACAGAAGAATAGGCGTGGTCATGGGGCAGAAGAATAGGTGTGGTCATGGGGCAGAAAAAGAATAGGTGTGGTAATGGGGCCAGAGAACTATATGTGCAGTGATGGGCGGAAGCAGAATAGGTATGGCAATAGGACAGTTTTAGGAATCTATAACAGAATGCCAAGAGAGTTTGAAATTGTGAAGAAAGTAAGTTAGCAAATTCTTCTGAAAGATAATGTTACAGCCGAGTAGAAAGGGCCAGGGTGGTTGACTAAAATCAGGATAAATGTAATGAAGGAGCTGTGTTTAGCAGAGTTGTGTTCATAACAAGGACTACTACAAACAGGACGTGCACCGCCATGTAGCTGACTGCTGTAGCGGAGGCTAGTTCACTGAGTTCAGTTATCACCCATCTGTCATAGTGCGAACATTGTCGTAGTCTGTCGCTCGGTTTGAATCGGAGATTGTTGTTTGTTTCGCGGCACATTGCTGCATTTCTAAGTGGATATTGTTTGTTTACAAAGTTTATTGTTAATTATATGTATTAAAAATACCGAACAAGTGAGGGGCTGTGAACTGTCGGGGTAATTACAATAAGGAGAACAGGCGCCGCACAGTATCTTCAATGGGCCTGCTTCATGTCTGCCCTCTCCAGAACTCACACCTCGCCCGGCGAAAGTTGAAGACCAACAACTGAGGTATTTTCTTCAGAAGGATAAGATTATTTCATTTGATGCTTTCAAACCTGAACGTAACGTGCAGAAGCAGTACAAGAACTTAATTATTTCATGATTGAAAGAAAGGTTTGTGTGTTTGTTTGTTCATGACCGACAACTTCAGTGAATGCAGCCTGTCTGTGATTGTCGAAAACAAGCCCACTTCGTGTTCCCCACTAACGCTCAGTGCGTTCAAGAACGGCATTAGTACCACTGTTTAAGACACTTCATCCCAACAATGGTTTGAGATCGTATACTCAGTTCGATGAAATTGTGCGCTTGGCAATGCACTATGACATCCCGTTTGACAAAACGATCCAAAATGTTATCACTCTTCTTCAAGCTCTCACATCAGCCTGTGTCGACACCGAGAAGGTGAAAAAGTTGGTATTTTGACACGTCAGTTGGAACTTTCATTACAGAAGCAGTTCTCCATGAATGATTATTGTTTTGCTCTTCAATCATACCCAAAGTGTAATTATGAACAGCTCAGAGACTTTTTGGTGCTGCCATGCAAACGCAAGCTGCAGTACATCACTTCATCTATTGACAAGGACCAGGTGCTGGGGGAAACATTTGACAAAGTCCAGACACTGCAGCAGAAGAATGTGTTTCTCTTGGTAGATGAAGTACAGATTCGCTCAACTGTTTAATTTTCTGGTGGGGTGCTAAGTGGCATGGCCGAGAACAACCGAGACTGCAAGGCCACTTCTATGCTGTGTGTCATGATGAAGTCGCTGCACAAAGGACCTAGTCTGATGATTTCAGTGGAATTGATATTGACTGTCCTAAAATGTTCCATCGTTTGGCAAATGTTCTATTGAATGAACTCCACAACCTAGAGAAAGACCAGCAAAAGAAGGCAGTCCTTCTTCAGATCTCTGTAAAGAAAGCCCGGTTGGCCGACTAATCGCTGCAGTTTAGTAGGTTTTTGCTTCTATGACTGTTTGTTTATATGCGTGAATGTTTGTATGTTTGGTTGTTTGCATTGGGAAAGATTTAACTATGATCAATTTGTAAAGTTCAAAACTGCAGCAACTCGGCTTTCTATAAAGTGGCCACTAAGCACACACAATAATGCATGTTAAGTCCGGTTAAAATTGGTATTTCAAAGCATTACAGTGTTTTAAACCATTTAAAATTCACTGTAAAACCTTATTATCCATTCTATTGCTTGAAAGAAGTAATTTTTGATCAACTTGTCCGATAGAAAATGTTATGTTACTAAGAATGCAGTGGCCTCCGCTAGCGTAGTCAGCTATATGGCGGTGCACGTCCTGTTTATAGTAGTCCTTGGTTCATAATAATATGCCCAGTACTAAAGTGACAGTGACATGTGGGCATGCAGCCTATCAGTGACAGTCTTGATGTGATTCTCCATCCTATAGCTAATAATCCTCATCATGAAGAGAGTGTAAAAACTTATCTATAGTTTTTGAAGATCTTAAGAAAAAAGTTTAAATTCAATGTTTCATGGGACCTTCAAAAAACTTCTTCGCATCCATGGAATATGACAAAGTGAGAGTTTGTTTTACTTGCCAGCATCCTTCAAATGGAAGGCGAGAGCATATGATTATATTTCTTTTTGCTCCTCAGGATAGATCTGCTGACTGTCCCCAATGAGCTCCCGGCGAATGATAGACTGGACGATGGCGGCCCAGCTTCTGAACGAATGCCTCCTAACTGGTTTCAAGGTCAGCATCCTTGTAGGATCTTTATTTTATTGTGTGGAGCCTTTTAGTCTACGTGGAGCTTGGCTTCTCAACTGATAAAATAATTCTATTTTTTTCTCCATCCTTTTGTCTTTTTTTAGACTGGAATATTTGCTAGCAGCTGAAAACACTGGTGTGCATACTTTGTATCTGAATTGAGCAGTAATTTTTAGAATGTAATGGAACTCCGTGAAAGTAGTTGTAGATATACAGATAATCTGTCAGTGCACTCTCATAAGGAGGTGCAAGATTTTTTAATGCCTACCCCCCCGAAGAACCTGCTTGGAGATTTACAACAGAACACAGCATTTATTATTGAGAGAATTTTGCTGCTTTACTTTGGTGGTTCCTAATTCCCTGAGTCTTCAAGAGAGATAGACATAATTCAAAATAAAGTGTTATTACGGTTGTGCTGAAGATAGACTGGTCTATACACATCCTACAATATCTTGTAGCAACGTATTTGATTTTTAGGTGCATTTTGTGACGGCGTAATACCTGAGGGCGGAGGTGACCGTCTCTTGACGCTGTACCACCAGACAGCGGAGTTGCTCAGGCGTAACAGCGTGGGCGACTACGCTACACTCCGCTACAGGACCCTCAAGTACTTCAGTACATTCAGACTGGTCTGTACACCTACATTTTACCTTTTGCATTTTGTCTTTACAAGGGGCCCTGTGCATTATGCCCTTGAATTTTGCCCCTTGCATTATGCCGTCAATATTATGTAGAATACTGAGTTGGTTTGGACGTTTGCAGTGATTAAACTTGCAGTCTTGTTGAAAACTCATTGAAGTCCTAAGTGAACCAAGGTGTGTTAGATATATGTAGACTGAAGTTTAAATTCATCTTAAGATGGGCTGAGAGATAACACGAAGGTGGGTTGAGAGATAGCACGAAAGTGGGTTGAGAGAAAGCATGAAGGTAGGCTGACAGATGGCATGAAAATGGGTTAAGAGACATTAGGATTTCAATATTTTTTCTGCGTTGGTACCATTGTAGGATGAAGCCTGGTTGTACATTACGAGGAGCCAGAGCAATGCAGGTGAAAGCGCTACTATGTACAGACAAGCAAAACTGCGAGAGTTGCCTTTTCTTGTTTCAGGTTGAACCCAATAAAAACCACGTTAGTTCTTCACTGAACAGAAAATGTATTGCCTGAATTATCATCCATCTTTACTCTTTTTTTTCATGTAATTTCACTTAATTTTTAGACGAAACATGTGGAATATAGGACTAAAATTATATCTGATATACTTTGGGCAAGCCAGTGACCCATCTAGGGTTAATTGCTTTCCTCAATCTTCACTGCGCGATTTATTTTGAATGTTAAACAAAAATCATTTCTAAATATTTATAACATGAAGGTTTCAGAATTTTAAGAACCTGCCTCATGCACTAAATATTGTGTCGTGAATCGTATTTATTTCCTCATTCTTTCTCTGTATTTCTGTCAGCTGTGTACAATGATCTCTCGTACTACTCCCGTATACTTCAAGTGGTTTTTCTTTTTTTACTGCATCAGACTTTGCTATGTTGCTTTTCTTCAAGTTTTGTGTCTTAACACATTTATTTATCTCGTCTATGCCGTGTGGGTAATAGTAAAAACAGCTGCACTGTAAACCCTTATACTCGCTGCACCTTTCCTTCCTTGCTCCATGTACCTATCATTATGTTAGTCACTCAGTGATTTAATTCGTTTTCCATTCCTCCAATTGCAGCGACACAAGCTCCCCTTCCTCTCGATATATTCAGACCATATCGCACCATCTCTGAAGTTTGAATTGCATTCAAGAAATTTTTTTTGAGAGTGAATAAATACTCAGCCTCGTTGATCTGAAATTTCTATTTTAATTTTCAGCCTCTAGAGATAAACGGAGCCCCGATGGAGTCCGACTTCCTGGATGATGTGGTCATCAGTGTGCGGATACAAAGGCCTTTTTTTAAAAAGATTCACTTCAAGAAGCCGTGCAAGTGAGTATCTTGATGTATACAGGGTGGGGAAGCAAAACTTGCAACATTTTGGTAAAAAAGTATAATCATCCATAGGAGATAAATTTTCTTATTCAAAGCCAAAATAATGGGTTCTACATACTAGTACAGGATGAATGAAACTTTTTTATTCAATTTATCCTCCTTTTTTTTTATCAATTACTGCCTCCACACGCCCTCGGAACCTTCGACAACTCTTTACCCAAAAGTGAGTGGACATCTTGGCCCACTCTTCATTGATGACAGCCTTAACCCCTTCGCTACCATTGGGATAATATGCCCCACAGAAAGTTCCACAGACAGTTGGGACAATATGTCCCGCTCTAAAATACCAATGAGATAAATTAATTTCAAAATATTTCTAGGCTGAGCGTCTTATTCAAGTAATTGACATTTAAAAATGAATTTCAGATGTTTTTTAGACATAAATTAAGTTTAAGCACAGGAAAAGCTGCATTTCTATAAAAAAATATTCGGTAGCGACAGGGGTAAGTATTAGGATGGGAGATTTTGTTGGAGGCATGCTCCAAAACGCGCGAAACAGCATAGTTCAAAGAGTTGAGATCTGAGCTGGAAGAGGGCCAGAAATATGATAGCCAAAAATCAACAAAGTTGAATTCGTAGAAATTCTGTACTTTCTTGGCTGTATGGGCAGGAGCACCATCCTAGGTCCGAAAATAGTTGTCCTCCAGATCGTTGGCTTTGAGCCATGGTAACACATGGTACCTGTGTCTTGTAGTAGGCATCATCACCGTCTAATTTTTCTCCAGATTTGTAGAAGTACATAAACATCTTTTTACCATAGGAGGCCACAACTCCAAAAGTCATGACTTTAACTGGGTGCTTCGTTCTGGAGGTACCCTTGACCTTAGCTATCAACTGTGTAATAAATCTGTCATTTCTGCAATTTAAAACGGCACCAACAGTAAAGATCTTCTCGTTCGAAAATTTATTTCACAGTGGACGAGTTATTCTCAAGATATGTAAGGACTTTTTTGCACCTCTCCAATCTTATGGTCTTCATGCGTCCTGTTAGCAGGTCTCTTCGTGTCCTGGTGTAAAATTTCATGCTCAAATCACCTTTCCCTGCTGTTCTGATTGCTTTGTGGGACACGTCAAGTTCAAAAGCCAGTTGTCTCATGGATTTGGTTGGATCCTTTCATATTTTGGAACGGAGGGTGTGCATGAAATTTTTATTGCGTTTTATGTTCACTCCATCGCTGCCAGACTTTTTGTGGATACTCTTGTTCATAGCAATTATTTTCTTCTTGTTATAAACACTCCGTAGAGATACTCCAACTATGCTTGAAATTACCTTTGGGGCAACTGCTCAATTTCTGCGTCGAGCATATCAGATAGCCTTAGGCGTTTATCTTCCTGCACACTCATGTTGTACAAAATTCTCTGGGAAACTATGGGCGATTGTTAGGTATGAATGCAGTATTAAATTGTTTTAGGTTTCAAATAATTTGATTTAATAGTTAATGAGTAAAAAAAGTAAAACTTTTGTTACAAGTTTTGCATCCCCACGCTGTAGCTTTCACTACCATCAACTTTCATTGTTTTTTTATGAGAGTCACAAGGTTAAGATGTTAAATGGGTATCTTTACTTCCTGACCACTCTCACGTAGCTGCAATGAAGAGATGGGTGCGACCGTTTGATTTGTTTATAGTGAGGTTACCTACTTATACAGGGTTGCTCATAAGTTACTGACCATTTTAAAAACGCTATAACTATAAAACTAGGAATGGTAGAGAGATGTTACTCTTATGTTGAAGAGGGGATTTGAAAGTTTTTTTTGCTATATCTATAATTATTTTCAGTATAAAATTCAAATAACTCAAAAGCTACATCCAACAGACCACCGAAAGCGGCTAAATTTTGTGAACAGATTTCTACAGCTTGCAAACAATGAAGACTTTGTATATAATTGAATCATGACTGATGAAGCTCATTTTCCCCTTAATGTTAATATGCAAAACTGCAGATTATGGGCATCTGAGAATCCCGGGCAAATTAATGAATATCCACTTTACACAGCTAAAGTAACAGTGGTGTAATATCACGTCGCCACACTGTTACCAACCAAGTAACAAACTTGTTGTTATATAGTGGAATTTATTTGATCAGTGTTGCATAGTGCATAGGCAGAATCTAGGTGCAGTAACTGAGATCAGATACAAAGGGAGAGACATGGCTTTGTTATAAGAGGGAAGCTCATAGCAATGCTACATCAAAGGTCGTGGATATATATATATATATATATATATATATATATATATATATATATATATATATATATATA
>VCRD01001194.1:113220-135540 GCA_006783055.1 Trinorchestia longiramus | reverse complement strand
ATATATATATATATATATATATGTATATATGTACATATATATATATATATAAATTAAAAACTGTATATAAAACTGTACTCAACAGTGATCGATATTTGCCTTGCGTAGTGAGGTAGGAGAAAATGTGTGCCAAAATTAGAGTATAGGTCAAGTGTAGGCAAAAATGTAGGTTAATGTGTGTGTGTATATCTATTAATGTACCAATAACGTGATGAGGTGCACTAGAAATTAGATTAGTTCAATGCCTGTTCAATGAAGATAGGAGAAAGGTGTGAATACATTTGCTTACACAAAACTGCACGTGTGAGGATGAAGTAAGATGTACATATATGTTACTGGAGAAGTAGAAGGGTCAAGATACTCTCAGAGTAAGGTACATGACAGGTCAAGGAACTCTTAGAAGGAAGATCAAGATACCCAGAAAGAGTGACAGGACGTGAAAATCAACCAACTCGGAAAGATTGTTATTGCTTTTAGTGATCAAATTTGTATTAGTTAGGAGTTAATTTTAATTGATTTTCACTACATTTTTGAGGGTTCTCAATGTAGTATGGTTCAAGTCGTGCACCGGGTTTGCAATTCTGCCCATAATGTGAGAGCTGTGTCTGTGTTAGCGTTGTCAGATTGACAGCAATTCTGCCCATTCTGTCTATAGGCTGCTATGTCAGCAAGTTTACTTCAATAAGAAATGTAATTAAATTCACCGCTATCACCTGCTGTACGTCTTTTTAATGACAGCTTTCGAAAGTACGTGACTCACAAGCCACGAGAGTCCTGGACGCTGTGTGGAAGTTGCTTTAAATGACGCGTTTATTCTTGATGACCGTTTGGGCAGCCGTTTCCCAGCACACAGCCAGGAGCTGCTGCTGCGGGGATGCCAGCACCTCACTAGCCTGAGGGATGCCATAGAGTGTGTCAACGACATCGCCGTCAACAAAAACCTCGCCGCTACTCCTCACCTGAAGCAGGTCGCCTTCTGCAGCAGGGCAAAGGTGTGTCCTCAGTAAGGGCTTTCTGTTCTTCTCGAGCACCTTGGCCTTATGGTACTATCTTCCGTATTGTTCTATTGTTTATCGTTTCTTATTGTTCTAGTGCTCCATATCTTTCTATTCACTAGTGTGCATGGTTTCATTTTCAAATTTTCATGCAAAAAATTTATGTCCTGGCAACCCAATCTTGTTGTCACTGTTTTACCTCGCTGCCAAGAAAGATAATGCAACTGAAACACTACAAAAATAATCCTTTTAAAATGCGAATTCCTATGTGTGACAACCTAATGCATCTGTTAACACTACAGTCCGTTCACGAGTAGAGAAAGTTTACCTCTTGAATTGTTTGCTTTTCATTAGTATTCATTTTGGTTATATTGAATAAAACTGACAAATTGTTCACTTTCAAATAATTTTCACAACATTTTACAAAAAGTGAATCTATTAATATTTTTTAACTTCAATTGCTGCAAGAAGTTCCAACGTTCTTTTGGTCCATTACCTAACGATTGAAGTGAGTGCCAAGTTGAGATAGTTTACCCAGTGCTATAATTCAGTGATGTACTGTCACTGTGTGAATGCATGCCATTTCACTGTGTGAATGCATGCCATTTCACTGTGTGAATGCTTGCCATTTCACTGTGTGAATGCTTGCCATTTCACTGTGTGAATGCTTGCCATTTCACTGTGTGAATGCTTGCCATTTCACTGTGTGAATGCTTGCCATTTCACTGTGTGAATGCTTGCCATTTCACTGTGTGAATGCTTGCCATTTCACTGTGTGAATGCATGCCATTTCACTGTGTGAATGCATGCCATTTCACTGTGTGAATGCATACCATTTCGGTGTTTGAATGCATACCATTTCACTGTCTGAATGCATGTCATTTCATTGCCTTCATTGGAAACAAATAGTGACTTGTTTCGATCGTTCTATCTTCGTCTTACTTGTTTCTCCTAATTTATGTCCAGTTGCAGGGCTTTCAGTGTGGATGTTTCCACTTTGTGTGGTCCAGGAGTTTTATGTTCTCGATATTTGCACCAGTTATGTACCTCTTGTGCTCTCTGTTTAATGTCTGCCTTCCATTTGATGTCTGTCTTCCATTTGATGTCTGTCTTCCATTTGATGTCTGTCTTCTATTTGATGTCTGTCTTCCATTTGATGTCTGTCTTCTATTTGATGTCTGTCTTCCATTTGATGTCTGTCTTCCATTTAATGTCTGCCTCCCATTTGATGTCTGCCTCCCATTTGATGTCTGCCTTCCATTTGATGTCTGCCTTCCATTTGATGTCTGCCTTCCATTTGATGTCTGCCTTCCATTTGATGTCTGCCTTCCATTTGATGTCTGCCTTCCATTTGATGTCTGCCTTTCATTTGATGTCTGCCTTTCATTTGATGTCTACCTTCCATTTGATGTCTGTCTTCCATCTAACGCCTGCTTTTAAATTTAGCGCTTATCTTCCATTCAGCGCTTATCTTCCATTCAGCGCTTATCTTCCATTTAGCGCTTATCTTCCATTTAGCGCTTATCTTCCATTTAGCGCTTATCTTCCATTTAGCGCTTATCTTCCATTTAGCTCTTATCTTCCATTCAGCGCTTATCTTCCATTCAGCGCTTATCTTCCATTCAGCGCTTATCTTCCATTTAGCGCTTATCTTCCATTTAGCGCTTGCCTTTCATTTAGCGCTCGCCTTTCATTT
This sequence comes from Trinorchestia longiramus, assembly GCA_006783055.1. NCBI lineage: Eukaryota > Metazoa > Arthropoda > Malacostraca > Amphipoda > Talitridae > Trinorchestia > Trinorchestia longiramus. Next base: position 132,849 of record VCRD01001194.1, on the reverse strand, counting down.
AGCGCTCGCCTTTCATTTAGCGCTCGCCTTTCATTTAGCGCTCGCCTTTCATTTAGCGCTCGCCTTCCATTTAGCTTTTATCTTCCATTTAGCTTTTATCTTCCATTTAGCTTTTATCTTCCATTTAGCTCTTATCTTCCATTTAGCTCTCGCCTTCCATTTAGCTCTCGCCTTCCATTTAGCGCTCGCCTTCCATTTAGCTCTTATCTTCCATTTAGCTCTTATCTTCCATTTAGCTCTTATCTTCCATTTAGCTCTTATCTTCCATTTAGCTCTTATCTTCCATTTAGCTCTTATCTTCCATTTAGCTCTTATCTTCCATTTAGCTCTTATCTTCCATTTAGCTCTTATCTTCCATTTAGCTCTTATCGTCCATTTAGCGCTCGCCTTTCATTTAGCGCTTGCTTATCCTGCTTCTCATCTTTCCATTATACTTTTCATCGCATCCATCGTTTGTGGTATTGCGTTTACAGTGTATCATATTTTGGATTTATCAGTGGGTCTGGCTTATTACAATAACAAACTCCTATTGAAGGAATGAAAATGTGTGCAATTTTGCAGAGAAAGTGCTATGTGGTTTCTGCTTGGCAACAAATGATGGACTAGTACTTCTCAGTTCCCTGCGCTTCTTCTTGTGCAGTCATCTCACTACGTCTTCAATTACAGTCATCTCACTACGTCGGCAATTACAGTCATCTCACTACGTCTGCAATTACAGTCATCTCACTACGTCTGCAATTACAGTCATCTCACTACGTCTGCAATTACAGTCATCTCACTACGTCTGCAATTACAGTCATCTCACTACGTCTGCAATTACAGTCATCTCACTACGTCTGCAATTACAGTCATCTCACTTCTTGGCAGTTACAGTCATCTCACTTCTTGGCAGTTACAGTCATCTCACTTCTTGTACGATTGCAGTTGTCTCACTATTTCTGCAATTACAATTATCTATTTCTACGTTATACACACATCATTCAAACAATCCTGAATAGCTCTTTAAGTAACAAATATTATTCTGGATGGCATTAATTCTGGTAATTATTTTTCGTTTTTATTTGTTTTATGATTTGATTTCGTATTTTAGGTTATCATTTTGGATCTTAATTATTAATCTTTATTTTTGGTTATTGTTTCTAGTCTTGATTTGTTGATGTATTAAATTAACAATTAATATGTTGATTTGCAGTGAATTAAACATACATGCATGAATTTGTCTTTTTTGGCTGCAGGAAGAGTGTCCTTCTGGGATGTTCTACATCAACGGCACGTTCTACGTAGACATGAGGCTCGAGGGCTGCAAGGACTACAGTGCCCACATCATCAAGTGGGCCAAGCGCTTCTCAGAGATCGGTGAGGATGTCATGTGCGCTAGATCTTACTTTCTTCATGCATTTATAGTATCCCTTGAACGCCCAAATGTGCAATACGGTCGCCTTATATGTAAATGTTATTACGTATATAACGTTCAAATACATGAATTAAAATATATATTTTGTTAAGCTTTTATTTTCAGTGAATTTCAACATTTCACACTACTTGATTACTTCCCTTGGATATCGTACTGACAGATTAACGCAGGAAAAGATTTTTCATTCTTGAGATAATGATGTACATGTAGTTTTAAATACATCACTAACCATATTACGTGTTCTCATAGTATGGCCTGTCATAGCTCTGTCATGTCCAGTGGCAGTTGTTCAGTCTTTGTTGTTGATTGCTAGTCTACATCCATTCTTTTTGACCCTGCGTTTTTTTGTGTTGCAAAAAAACGGTTACAAGTCAATGAAAAGAGAAAATGATAGACATCTTGGAACTTTCAAGGTCGTGCAAACATCCTTATTGTTAGTTTCTTCACAGGTTCTAACTTTCATGTGCAGTTTACGCATGAACTAAACATCCCGACCTCGTTAATTTCAATACTTGAATTATGACAGTAACTGCGCTTGATTTCCGTACTGTGCTTCACCATTTCGATTGATTGTACTTCTGTAGTGTAGACAGTGTGAAAACTCTAAATGAACTTCCCATATTATTACGATAACGCTCTCTTCTGTGAAAATTGCGGAGGGAAGTAAAATACATATGGAGCTTGTTGTCGTTCTCACTATTTTCTTGTGCTTTTAAGATAGAAACACGGCACTCTGCACTCCAACATTACCTGCATCTGTGTGTGAACTGTGCATTCTGTACACATACATTCGTACATACATAAGGTGTTCTGTGAAGCGCAGGTGTAATGAAGATGTGTGGGTGCAGGTGTAATGAAGATGTGTGGGTGCAGGTGTAATGAAGATGTGTGGGTGCAGGTGTAGTTAAGGTGTTGTGTGGGTACATGTATTGTGTGGGTGCAGGTGTAGTGAAGGTTTTGTGTGGGTACATGTATTGTGTGGGTGCAGGTGTAGTGAAGGTTTTGTGTGGATGCAGGTATAGTGAAGTTGTGTGGGGTGCAGGCAGTGATGAGCACCAAATATATTAATACGTATGAACATTGGGTGGATAATGTCTAATTTGTTTATTATTGCTTGATTTAATGCATTGAAAAAGAGGTAAAACTTTATTCTATGCCTACTTTTAATTGTATCATGATATATTGCATAATGAGTTATTTTCTCCCTCATAATTTACGTCATCTTGGTTTCAATACATGGTTTTTCTGCATGCTGTCCTACCGTTATATTTCAATTAATACTTGTAGGTAACACAATTTAATCAAATGCAACAAACATATGTAATCGCACTAGAGGGACTCTAATCCTGTGAATACATGATATGGTAAAAGGTGTTCCCAGCACTTTTCAGTGTTAAAGAAAGGACAATGATACACACAAAAGATTTAATGCATGTTATTCTAAACATAACGGAATGTGAGTCATCTACCACATTTTGGCATATGACCCACGCATTATGTCCTATTAAACAGTGCGCTCTTACAGATCAATTACATACTTGATAACTGAATAATCAAGAGTGCACACGGAACAGTTAGCAAAATAAATGGGCATCCACAACAACTTACGGAGGTTGCCCTGTCGCCAACCTCGATCACGTTAACAATAATATTAAAATTTGCCATCACACTGGAGATTCGTTACTGATGGTGGGTTTCGGTGATCAACACACAATTGTAACACGGCAATAACGCTAAATTTTCCCCTTACATTCCTTGCTATTTTGCAATTAATTCTTCCCCCATTATACGCGGTTAAGTGCACGTATAAAATCTACTGTAATTCGTCAGTGTGATGATTAGCTTAATTCCCCTTTAATCACTTTTACACCTATTCCACCCATACCCCTAACCCTATACCTATGCTCTCGATGTCGCTCTGGTTGCACAAGCCTACATTATTGTCGAGATCTAATTCCCAAGTCCAAGTCTCCGCATCTATTATTACTACCGCTTTCAAATGAACCTTGCTCCTCCCACGTATCTTTTCGTTTCATTTTCCAATCTCTCTATTTGTCCAATGGTCTGAACCAGGTTTCAAAACGTCTGCGATATCCCCCGCCCACTCTTCAATCAACTTGAGCGCTTCACGACTGCGCGATTCTTGAGTCACACGATGCTTAGCCATAAATTTTCTCTCGTTTGACATTTCTTTTAACTACAAAGATAACACCCCGACCTTCTCAAGTGCCGGTACTTTGTCTGTTCTGTGGGTTTTACGGAGTGGCCTCTATAGTTTCACATCTCTAACGTAACTAAACACTTCGAACCTTCTCAAGTGCAGACGCTTGTTTGTTTCCCTTCCCTCGAATTTGCCTTTCGGTTGACTTCTCAACACTTGATACGCGGTCCCTCGTGTGATACACACCTAATGCATATATTTCATACAACGCCTGGAATGTACAAACCTATGAATATATCATAACTACCATGACATAATGTATCTAGTACAGTATATTAAGCAGACATGATTTAGAGACATTCCTTTGAGATGCATTTCGTGAGAAGGCCCCAAAGGGGTATGATCAAGGGGGTTGTCTTTAACATATTTTTGGGGCTTAGCGTTCGTTCGGGGGATAGATAGAATTTCCGACCTGCACCCAAGGAGGCACGCTGATACTGTTTGCTCTCGTTAGCGAACCTTGGGAATTTAGCATTCCTCGACGGGAGTTCGGTCAAGCTACCTACCTCAGCGTTACCAATATTGGTCGCACGAGTTTGTTGTAGGTTTAGTTTTTCTATGTAAGTAGATATTATTCATCCGTATTCTCTTTCCGTGTCTTTCTCGTGGAGAAGGCTTCGGACTTGACCTCCCGCACGAATGTCTTCGATTCTAATCTATAGTCTTAATCCTTTCATTTTTTCTCTAAAATACTTTAATACTCTCTAAACTTCTAAAATACTCTGACTTTAATCTAGTAATCTGAAAAGTTAAAAAACATTCAATGTTTTTCAGAACATTCAATATGTTATCTAAATCAAGCAGAATATAATTTCTCCTATTCATATCCTTGAAAATAGGGGACCTTCATATATCATTATTATAGAATTTAATTTTCAACTAGAGTGACATTATATTAGACGAAGCTTTTACGCTCCTAAACAAAGTGCGTTATGAGCTTGAAAATTTTTGACCTCCCAAAGCTCTTTTACTGTCATCATTGATAAAAATGGTGCTCAGGATTTTAAAACTTCCATGCGTACAACACGAATATGATTTTAAGATAGAACACATTGAATTCAAATTAAAGAGATGAAATTTTCACCACACAATAGATTCTGGGTGAAATATCAGCCACATGGGAAAAAAGGAGACAGGAAACTTAATTATGGTGAAATTTTTTCAAACAAGTGACACATCGTAACTCATGAAATGAAAGCAAATAGTTTTGTAATTATTATTCGTTATACAACATCGGCCATTCGATATACATTAAAATATTCGCCATAAATTCTTGCCGTAACCATTAGAAAGCCTTTAAATAATAATAAAAAATAATAAATAAAATAAAAAGACGTATATATACCGAGTTGCTAACTTACCAAATAATTATTTAACTTAGAATAGTACATAGAATGAAAGATCATGCTTACCTCAATGTGAGTGTGAACACATTGTACTGTTGATGGCGAGTGAAGTCGTTTGGCCACACAGCATGCACTTACGTTTGAGTAACGCTAGATTGTTATTTTATTTTGAAATATTTCCATCAAAAACAGGGTGCACTGGCGTCCTTTCTCTATTGTCAGTACTGTGACGGCGAGGAACATGAAATAGAGATTTTAGAGGCCATCTTAACAATCGCTAACTCGTACAACGAGCATCAAAAAGTATCAGCAGTTGCACCACTCATCACGAAAACTCATCCTCGACTGCTTTTCAGACTGTGGGCGTGGCCAAGAAGCCATTGCGTTACAATGACGTTCAAACGCGTTTCAAGTGTCGTACTTGGACATTTAAACATCGTACTTAAACGAAAAATTATTTCAATGTATTGAAATATACAATATTGTATATAAATACGTTTTAAATGTATTTGAAAATGCATATTTAAATATCCAATTGTATTTAAATACAATGCATTAACTACTGCCCAACTTTGGTCGCAGGTGAGATGAAGACAGCACGCATGGAGGAGACGCGGTTTCTGGACCTGAGACTGCGTCTGGGCTACCCCTGCCTCTACCTGCACCAGGGCTACTGTGAACACCTCATCACCTTCACAGATGTCAGGTCAGTGTCGTCTTCTACTCTAAAACTTAAGTTTATTGCCTTGCTGGACAGCTTAGGTACACTTTATGTCCGTGTACAGTTAGAATAGAATAGAATGAGGCTATAGGAACGAACGTTCTGGCCCATTCTTGGGTCGGATAATTACTTCGATAATTATTCGGTTGTTTACCCAAGTCCCATGCCGTATTTCTAGCCGCGTCAACCATGTCGGCAGCGGGATTCGAACCCGGGTCTTTCCGCTCGCAAGCAGATTCGCTCACCAGTCGACCAAGCTGGTGATAGAGACAGTTCGCACGGACGTTTTCCTCGCTTCAGGAGTTGGTTGAAATCATGACACCCTATTGCTTAGTCATTTTTCTAACTGTTGGACTGATTAGGCTCACGCTATGACCAGCCAGTCCATAGATCCTTCTCTAGATCTATGGGAAAAATGTAAAATTGAGACTTTCATTCCTTCTTTAGGTCAACTCTTGGTAAAGGTTGGATTGAACCACGACATTTTTTGAGCTCCTATTGTTTTATTCTGAGGCCAAGACTAAAGATATAGGCTCGAGAGCGTACGTTAAGGCCTACCTTGCTCCAGGAGAAATTTTCCGCACCGTGTGTGGGGCTGTTGGCTTGGACAGGCTTGAAGGCATTAACTGTCTTATTTTATCTTCTGTTAACTGTGTTATTCACTTCCATGTGGCGGGGATTTGCCTGATTATATTGAGGCTGGTACATTTATTATTGCAGGCTGGTGTATATTGATATCTTGTTATTGCAGGCTGGTGTTGAGTAATGTAATAGTATTGTAGGGTGGTATAAAGAAATATAATGGTATTGTAGGCTCCTGTAAATTAATGTAATGGTATTACAGACTGGTGTTAAATAATCTAATGGTAATACAGACTGATGTAAAGTAATGTAATGGTATTACAGACTGGTATCAAGTAATGTAATGGTGTTGCAGGATGCAGGAGAAGACAGACGTGGAGGAAGTAACTCGCTATCCTCTGACACGTGGTCACGCCACTAAGATCAGCGTCCGCTGCATCACCTGCCATCACAGCCTTGCTCAGTGGGTATCTCTGTTGGGTCTGATGCCTTATTTACTGGGGTCTGGCGGTCTCTCTGTTGGGTCTGATGCCTTATTTACTGGGGTCTGGCGGTCTCTTTGTTGGGTCTGATGCCTTATTTACTGGGGTCTGGTGGTCTCTCTGTTGGGTCTGCCGGCCTGTTGGTGCGTGTTGTTTTTTTTACTGGGATCTGGGGCATCTCTGCTGAGATCTGACAACCTCTTTGCTGAGGTCTGACAACCTCTTTGCTGAGGTCTGACAACCTCTTTGCTGAGGTCTGACAACCTCTTTGCTGAGGTCTGACAACCTCTTTGCTGAGGTCTGACAACCTCTTTGCTGAGGTCTGACAACCTCTTTGCTGAGGTCTGACAACCTCTTTGCTGGGGTCTGACAACCTCTTTGCTGGGGTCTGACAACCTCCTTACTGGGGTCTGGCGACCTTTTTACTGGATTTCGGCTAGTTTTTTTCTAAATTGTGTTGCGGTTGAGGGTTTAGAAAGTTCTGCTGCACTACCTCACTCCTTATTATCTTAGCTACTTCTATATTTTTTCTCAATTTCCTCGAGATAATTCACCTAAACCCAACAGAAACGCTTCTGCTCCAACCCCTATATGGCCCACTGTCGTTTCTTCAAGTACATACATTAGAAATCCTTCATATTAGTTCCGTGTTCAAAATGTTGCAGTTAAATGTTGCGTGAAATTTCATTGACCACGAGTAAAGATGAGTGAAAAGTTACGAAATGTTCAGTTCAATCGAAATATAACTTCTTCCTCACAGGGTGAACAATTACTAACATCACTTATACTATTATTCCTAATATTAATAATACATCAATTACGAACATTACTAATACAACAATTACTATCATTACCAATGCAACATAACTAATACTACGTGCGCAACGGAAAACTGATGTTACAGGTGGGTGGTGTTGGGCTATAAGATGCTGAGTGAGCCTCTCGCTCACCTGTGTGACGCCTGCCTGCACCTCTTCTGCTACGACGATCACGGCAAGCCCAAGGCAGACTTCAAGCTCTACGTTTACTATGATGAGGGCAGCATGCAACTCGAGAAGTTGAGGCAGCTCGAAGCTGAGCAGCGCGGGGAGACCTCGTCAGCTCTCCGGCAGGAGGACGATGATGAGGACTTAGATGGGGAGGCTTGTAGCCCGGGCGCCACCAGCTCATCTTCCCTTACAGAAAACGACGACAGCTAAATGTTGTATCTGGGCTGAATAGCGCGTATTAGAGTCTTAGAGCTGGTCAAAATGACGCAAATTTGATGTAGTTGTAGTCAGAATGGTACAAATTTGAGTGTAAGTTGTTGGGAAATGACAAATTAGATTGCTAGCTTTATTCAAAAGGACGCAAATTAAATGAATGGTTGTAGCGAGAATGACGCAAGTTTTAGTGTGAGATCTAGTCAAAATGATACGAATTCTTTGTCTGCCGTCGATTGATAGACGAAGTTTGGTTTTGGACTCCCAGAGTAAGGGCGCTGACTTGCATTGAATATGACCACCAACCCCAGATTCAGCAGCACTGGTTGATGGAATCTGTTGGCGTCTTCATTTGATTATAGAATTGATATTGTGATGTTATTTTCTCATTATACTGTTTTGCTACAAAATATACTTTTCAGCACAATTTGTCCTTCCTAATTTTATATTTATGAGAGAAAAATGTCGATGTGCATCCTACCAAGATAGGTTGAAAATATGTTTATGTTGGTGCATATCAATATAATTTTAATACTAGATATACGAATACTTTGTACTGTTCACGATCACAAATGACCATTTTACGATGGTAGTAGAATAAAATATAATGTGGCAACAAGAACGTGCCTGTTGGTCCATTCTTGGGCTTGCTACTTCAGTCCCATACCGTTTAGCTTAAAAGCATCAATCACGCACATACACCTCAACATACATATATATTGTATGTACCATAATCATTTACAAGCACTTCAGTCACACAAACATACATACACAGGCCCAAAGTTGAGAATGATATGGAATCAGTACTTTACAGAATTGGGAGATCCTTGCTCAAAATTTATCGATACGATTTTTGAGCGCGTTCACGGTGCCAGCAAAGACGGTGTTTTCGAATAGCTGAAGTTTAAGAGCCTGGGATGTCGTGCAGGTTCTTATTAGTTTCTGGCTGTTTTGTCTAGTTCACGCGTCATCGTCTCTGTCAAGAAGCCCTTCTAGGGTACCATCGTTGAAGCCATTGAGATATTTATAGGTCGCAATGAGTTGCCCTCGCAGTCTCCTTTATTCTAGGGATATCAGCTGGAGCTGTTGGAAACGCCTTTCGTAGCTGAGATTACGGAGTGCAGGAATCATTTTTGTTGCTTTACGCTGAATTATTTCCATTTAGTCAATGTCTTTTCGGAGGGTAGGAGACCACAGTTGCACTGCATATTCTAGACGGCGCGATAGCGCTTTATAGAACGGTAAGATGTTTTTGACCTGTTTTCAAAGTTTCTTGCAATGAAATCGAGGATCAGTGAAATCTCTTTGTTGCTGTACTGCTTTTATTGGTATTTCGTTCATCGTTTTTTAGAAATGCCGATTATTAGCACCAACGTGCATGACTGAACATTTGTCAATGTTGAAGTTCATTTACCAGGCTTCAGTCCATGGAAGTATACGATTGAAGTCTGAGTGAATGGTCATTCTGTCTCTTTCGGTGAGTGCATTGTGACAAAGTTCCATGTCGTCCGCGAATTTATTAATTTTACTGATCTCGACGTTGATCGTTGAGTTAGATGATAAAGAGGAGCGGGCCTAAAACGCTCCCTTGGGTTACTCGTGATGTCACATGCGTCATATCACTGGCTTGATCTTAAATCATCGTTGAGTGCAACCAGTGAGCCAGTTTCGTATTCATCGAGAGCCTTGTATTCCGTGTACCTTCACTTTGGCCATTAATCTTTCGTGGGTAACTTTATCGAAGGCTTTCGGGAAGTTGAGGTAAACAAGGTCTACGGCTTTTGTACAGTTCTATATGCGGTTGACTTCTCCAAAAAAGTCGAGGAGATTTGCTATAGCCTCGGGAAAACTATACCAATGTTCAGTGTTCCACGGTTAGGAGGCTTTGGATTGTCCTATCGTTAGGGTCGAGTACTTCAAGTGTAAAGTCTACCATATGGTGATCACTGATCTTGTCCGTAACTTCTAATCTAATTATTCCAAGGTCAGGAGTTGTCATGACGAGGTGTGGCATATGATTCTGTCTAGTCGGTTCATTGACATACTGCTATAGAGAATTTGTATTTATCAAATCGATAAGCTTAGATTCAGCTGCTCGACTTGAACGAGTAGTCCAGTTTAGGTAGGGCAAATTGTAGTCTATGATTAGTGCGTCATAAAGAGTACTGAGAATATTTTCCAGGAAATCATCGAGTATATCATCGTTGATTGCTGTACAGGTTGGGTTTCGACATACGAGTATAAATTTGATAGTTTTTCTTTGCTGCGGTTGGATGATGAGATGTAGTATTTCTATTTTTCTCTTACTCGTTTGGTTTTGAATTATGGTTGCATTTTTTCTTTTATGTAGATGATAAAGCCACCACCTCTGTTCCTGAGCATATTCTAGTCGACATTGTGGTAGACGTATCCTTCTAATGAGACTTCCGCTGGGAGTTATCTTCCATTTAGATCTAACCACGCTTCATTGACGGCTATGATATCGTGTGATAAGGTTTAAGCAATGGCTTGTATTTCGTGCATTTCCGGCAGGAGACTTGGTACGTTACCTACTAGTATTATTAGGTGTCCAATATTTTGGTCGGTATTTTCGTTTTCAGTTCGTTCTCCTGGACTGTGTTTTTATCGCCATTTTCATCTGCCGCCTTGAGTAGCTGATTTTCGTTTTTACTAATTTACGATTTTTCACTGAAGGCTCTGCTATGTCTGAATATGAGTTCGCTCTTGTTGTGTTCATTTCATGTTTTCTTCAACATTGCCTCCAAGCTGTTGAGAGTTTTGTGGCTTCGCCAGTGTTTCATGCCGCGCCATAGGTTCGTGTTGCAGAGATAAATCTAAGTACTGTTGTCGTTTTTGGTGCGCTGCTCGTTTCCCTGGTGGCATGTTGCGTTGGAAGTGCTACGTCATTGTAGGGTGTATGGATAAGAACGTGCTTCTATTGACCTTTGAGTTTTCCCTCGTTTTCGAGGAACGTCTAATTCCGTATTAGGGGAAATACAATTGTCCGTATTTTGCGTTGAATTTTTTACTTGCTGCTGCTGCACTGAATTTAAATTTTGTTCTGAATTTACCTTCAATTGGTAGGTCGAATTTACTGTACTAAAAGAGCATTTGAATCGAATGACCTCAGCGTTCCTTTATTAGGTCGTGCTGCTCAGCTGCATCGTTTGTGAGAATTTTGTCTAATTTTGTTGTTTTGGTTCACCTATCTTCCTGGAAGATCGTCTGTTAGTGAATCTTCGAGACTTAGCGCTACTTGAGTGACGTGTACAATTCGTTACCGTTACTCGGTCAGGTGAGCGTAGTGATGCTGGCTGTCTTCGTCAGTGAACCTCAGTCAATGGTAACTCTAGTAGCTACTCACTGCGAAATTAACGATAGTTATTTGCAGGAGACTCGTATGTTTAGTTTTTTAGTAAGGACGGCTTTATCTTTCATTTTCTATTTCTACGCTCTCTTGTTCGGGTGCTCGGCTTTCTATGTAACCTTCGATACAGTCGACTTCATTCTTACAATTTTCGTCCACTTGATGTTCTCTACCATTGGTAAGACATCCTTCAAGCGAAGTCGGTGAGTGAACAGTTTTAAAAATAATTTTAAAATAATATTTATAAAGGAATTTTATGCATGATCCGGACGTGTTCTTGTCGCAATTGTGCGATATTTGCATTATCCTGTATGTGTTAGCTGGTTTGCACTGACATAAGAGCACTGTTTCTCAGTCCTTGTCACTTGCTCTCCTCACAATCCTATGCTGCTACTGCTGCAAATTGCTGTTGAGGAACAACTTCTGAGAGAAATTTTTTAAATAGTACCTTTTAATTTCAAGTTGATAAGAGAACTCCTATTTTTATAATCAAGACTCTGTTAAGTCATACTACGAGGTGCATTCAAGTCATAAGTCTTCTGATTTTTTTTAAGATTGGAAACAGAAACTTGCAGTTTATTTTGAAATGTACGTGCACTCGTTTTGATTGCGTGACAGACAAGACAGCATACAGAATTGTAGCGGCAGTGACGAGAGTAAGGACTGTTTTTGATGCTTCAAATGGCGACGTTTTCATTATATTAGCAGCATTTAATCGTTCGTTTTCTCCATTTTTGCGATGTGACCGGTTGAAATTCATCGCCAGTTTAGCGAGACATGTGGTGATAGTATCAAGTACCAGTGTGTGTCTAATGTGCGATCGTGGGTACGACAGTTCCAAGAAGGGATAGCGTCGTGTGACAACAAACCAAGGCAATATCGGTCTTGCACTAGCCGGTCTGACGACAGGATTGAGCAAGTAGAGAAAGTTGTTTTCGAGGATTGCCAAATGAGTGTGGAACGCATCGCGTCCAAAGTTAGCATTTCCGTGGGATCTGTGCGCACAATCCTGCGTGAACACCTGAAAATGCGAAAAGTGCTCTCTAGGTTGGTGCCATGAATGCTGACGGACGACTGCAATTCTGTGCACGGGGCATGTTTCCAGACAATGTTGACGCGTGATGGCATGAGTGGGACTTTGTTTTCATCGATTGTAACAAGGGATGAGACATGGATGCCGATTTTCTATCCTGAAACGAAGCGCCAGTCAGCTCAATGGAAGCATGCAGACTCCCCACAACCAACAAAATTTCGGATAAGTGCCAGAGGTGAAAAAATTGTGGTGGCTATGTTCTGAAATAGCGATGGCGTAATTCTTCCACATTGCGTTCCAAAAGGTACTACCGTAACGGGTGCATCCCACAATCAAGAACGAGCTCCTTCCAGCGTTGCGTGAAAAACGGTCAGGAAAGGCTGTGCGTGTACTCTTTCACAAGGACAATGCACCAGCACATCGGACGAACGCGACGCTGCAATTTCTTCGTGACGACAACTTTGTAGTAGCGATTTCACATGTGCCCTGCTCACCGGATTTGCTCCTATCGATTTTTGGCTGTTCACAACGATGAAAAACCTTCACGGTCGCACATTCACTAGCCGTGCCGCGATTGCATCAGTGATTTTCCAGTGGTCGAACTAGACTCGTGAAGAGACTTTCGTAGCGGCTATGAAAAAATGTCATGTTGTGAAAAATATGTATAGCTGCAGGGAGATTGCGTCGAGAAGTGATAAAAGTTTCACAGTTTTCGTGTAATTAATTATTGAGAAATAACCGGAGGTGTTATAACTTGAATGTACCGCTTATTGTCAGTAAACAAACACGGTATACTTATTCCATCAAAATTTTTGCATGAAATAACGCAAGTTGTTAAAACTTTGTTATTAAAATCTTCACAGTAGGCCTTAACTCATGGGTAGCAATATTGAAGAACAAGAGTATCACTCAAAAATTTCAAAAAATGCTAATGAAAGGGAAGAATTGAGTTTCTTTGTGATGGAAGAAGCACCAATGTTAACCACTGTTTGTCAGTTTCTTGCTGAATTCAATTCTTTCCATCATGAAGGATGAGAGATAGTGAGCTACTACCATTTGATAAAAAACGAAGTTGTGTTTGAATGCATCGAGTTTTCATCTTTTTCAAAAATCCACCTTGCAAACTGAAGACAAATTAATAAAGCAACGGATGTGTAAACTGTGATGTAGTCTGGGCACAAATTGCCTCTCAGAAGACGGAAACAGTTGCTGTGAGCATCATTACTAGTCTTGAGATGTTAGCATAAAAAATCGAAGTTCAATGTATATTGGATAATTAATTTGAAAAATTATTTTCCTTTTGTTTCTAAACCTTCGTTATTCGTCGAGTTATTCTATACAGTCGTAAACATTGTTTCTCAAGTAAAACAAATCTGGAATAGAAAGAGCGGTTAGGTCAAATATTTCGTGTCGAAGTTTCGAAAACTGCATATAAGCCATTATCTGGTACAAATTGCATCCAAAGTGAAGCGCACAACCAATCGTAATCTCAACTTAGTGCCCGGGAGAAAAATTGAAATACCTGTTGACAACTTGATCTGGATTCGGAAAATTAATGCTTTCGATTCGAAAGGAAACAAAAGAAGAAGCGCGCCTGTAATTCCTACTAGGTCAAACGTTAGAGAAGACTTTAAGTCCCTCTCGCACCCCTACGAGCCTTTACCTGAGGTCGTACCATCCTGTACGGCAAGTCTCTGGGAACATCATCATTACTAGTCTTAACCCTCTACCGCCGTATGGCACTCACGGGGAACATCAGAAAAAATGCTAATTATGTTAAAATTATATTATATGTGAGCAATATGAGGTTGCTACTAGGTTTAAACGCGGCGGCATCATACAGCGTCGTTATTTTGGCTGCCTGGCTCTCAGCGTGCTTCATTGCATCAGTGTACAGACGGTCTTTGTGAGCTTAAACGTAGAAACTAGAAAAATAAATTCGTCGCTAAAGGGTTAAGATGATGATGACAAGATATGAAAATTGGTGTAAAAGTACTGGATACATGATTGGAAATGAAGTTTCTTTCTTTTTTACTATTTATGTTTCTTGATAGTTGAACATGGCATACTATGACATCAGATGATGGTAAAGATTTGTAAACTGCAATTAATATTTTTGCGCATCAGCGTTTCCACTCTCTTATCACTGCTAAAGAGCGACCTATGTCTCACGGACCATATTAACAACATTGTTTTGTAAACGCGAAAAGTAGAAAGAGATTGAAATTTGTATATATATATATATATATATATATATATATATATATATATATATATATATATATATATGATTATTTACAGGCACAACATAGACATGTATGTATAATCATAGATGTGTATACACTGAAACATGTATACGTGGATTGACCATCCTCATCATACATAGTGTTTTGTAGCGTATTCGACCATTATTAATACTTCAAAATATCAGTTTAAAACACGAATGTGCACATAATTGCATTAGTAAACTATCTTTGGTATCCTTGTCCCATTGGAGTAAATGTTTGAGATAAGTAGATGTGAAAAGCCATTTTGTTATTTCATAACTTTAAAGAATTTTTTTTATTCCATGTCTGAATCATGGTAATGTGTACCATGCAAAGCAATTCAACTATATGTATATAGACAGTATGTATTTTACATTTTCATATTATTCGTGCCAGCGTTTTGCAAAATCATGTAAACAAAGGAAGAGCTTGACAGCACCGTACTACGGAGTGAGTCCGACCTATTGAAGAAGTCAGCTGAGCTATGGCGATGTCAGTGGAGTCGGTGCCCGAGTTTCCTGTCTCCAGCCTCCTTCCAAAGTAATAAATAATTAGTTACGATTGCCGTATTTCTCTGCTAAAATAAGGCTTTATTTCTGTTATTTACTTTAGTTTTTTTAGTCTGTGGCAATTGACAGTAGCCCTGAGTGATGCAGGTTTCGATGCTTCTACCTTCACTTTATCAATAAAATTTAAAAATACAGCTGACCATCAGTCAGCTGCCGACAAACTGCAAATGTAAAGAGTTTTGTTACGAAAGTATTAGTCAGATACTTACCTTTCAATAAAAGTCGATTATTAAAATGGTCATCTCTGTATGATAACAGTTTGTTGGCATAGCTGAGGTATATTTTATATTTTTGATGATTTTTATGATTATAATTGTCTCATTAGTAGTGTGGACCATGTACAAATTAGCAAAATTTAGGAAAACATCTCAGAATATTTTCAAGATGATCTTACATGGGAATCTTATGTCTTAACTAACATTATCAAAAGTAAGTTGCTGTACATAGTTTCCCAGAGAACTCATAGTCTTTAATGCCTAAGTTGGGCAAAGTTATGTGAAATACTATTATTATATCTTTGTTTTAACATTATTTCCTCACTGGTCATAAATCCCTTTCTATGCAATGTTTCATGCTTGGTACAATTCTGAAAATGTTTCATTTTAATTACATGTAAAATTTTTTATTTAGCAAGCAAAATAAATTGAGCAATGAAAAGTTAATGTTAAAAAATAGTATAGAAAAACAAAATGCTGCTATAAAAGTTATTGTAAAATGACTAATATACTACTAAAATGCAAGTAATTTTGAAGTCTAAAAGCATCTTACATTATTAGAGATATTAGGTGCCTCTCTATTTCAGTAGTAGGCAATATATGGTATAAATACGGTACTTTATAAATGCACAAGTTTTGATTAATAAATTAAATTAATACCCCATTTTTCCAAAATAATTAGTGTTTCAATAAAAAAGACTGATTTCTGTGACTAGTATCTTCTAATGTTCAGTGTTAATAATGTGCAAAAAAAATAGGAATTCTTTCATCACTTGAGATATCAATTTTGAGAGGCCAAGTATAAGCCTAACATCATGTTGAGAACTTTGCAGGTATGATTGTAAAATTTTGGGCTTGCATGAATAGATAATAAATATTCTGCAATTATGATTGACCCTTTGGGCTTGCTTTAATAGATAATAACTGTTCTACAAATATGATTGTAGACTTTGGATTTGCATGGATACTTACTCCTAAATTTCTGATGGACTCAACAAAGTGCCATTGATTAGTTGGATGCTTTACCCTTTTCCTCCAAAGACCATACTGGAAGTAAAGTGTGCTTATTTGTTTCTATTTAATTTCCATCTTGCTTGAGGGGTTGCTTCTTATATATATATAATTATTGCTGACCAGCAGATTTTCAACTTTGACAAAAGAACTTGGTTTTGCAATTGAATAAAACTTCAAATTTTAAGGTAAAAATTTTTCATGGTTTAACAATGGTGTGGGCAATAAATTTCATAAATTAATAATGCATTTTAGAAATGAACTATATGGATTCCTCTGGAAATATTTTCAGTCATGTTAGTTTTCAGAAATAATCCTCCATAATGCTTGCCTGTTGATGCCTGGCATCTATAGCTTCATAGTAAGGAGAGTGTTGCAAGTTCTGCATCAAATATGGCAAAGTGAAATTAGAACTATATTAACCTCAGATCAGGGTTGAACCAGGCAAAAATGCATCTTATGTGGGCAGTAAATGACTCAGACTTTTTAATAGAAACCTGATTGTTGAAAAAATGGCATTAATAGAGAAAGAGAGTGTAGTGGAAAAGCATGTTGAAGAAGCATTATTATAGTTTTTCTGTTGGGCAGATATTTCCTAGGATCAGTCTTAAAAAAGCTCCAAGGTTGAATAAAAGGAACTAAAACTACACAACAACAATGAGATTAACTGATTTTACTGAAACACAACTGTACTAGAGACTTTAGAATTGGATGTTCTATTCTGCTTTTGGTTTTCATGGTAAAACTTGCTAATTGGTATTTACATGGATATTCTTGGCAAATTGTACTTCAAACGTAGCATTGGTATATTTTCATTATCTTGTTCATGGTCAAATATGCTGAACAACATTTTGGTATTAATTCTGTATTAAGCAAAATTGCAGTTATTTGAACACTTGCTTCATTGTACAGTACCTACTTCATATGATGCTATCATATTTTCTGTGCAGTTCTGAAGTCATTATCATTAGCATTATTATTTTGTTTCTTACAGCTGCTTATCTAATTCTGTTTTATGAACTTCTAGGAAGGAGACTGGCATCTTGTCCTTCTTGAGCAAGTATCCTAAGTATGACGGCACAGGCATCGTCATTGCTGTCTTTGACAGTGGTGTTGACCCATCAGCTCCAGGCCTGCAGGTTGAACAAAAGTTATTTCAATGTTTGTTAATATAAAATTTTACTATTATCATTGTATGCATTTTCTTGATTCAATTTTAATTCAAGTGTTGAAAGTGGAATTTCTGTTTTTTATGTTTGTGTTATTTTTAATAATTATTTTGCATTACTTGTGTTTAGTTGTCAGGCATAACTTATGAAATAGAATAAATGGCTTGCAATTGATTTAATTCTTATATTGCATAAACCAATCATTCAAAATTTGGAAGTAATGTTTAAAGTTCTTAAAATAGCCCTAGTTTAAAAGTGTGTGAGAAGTTCAAATTGTTATACCACCAGGAAAAGTTCAGATTGTTATACCGCAAAGAAAAGTTCAGATTATACCCCTAGGGAACAATTAGAAAGCCACATGCCAATTTTGCCCCAAAAACGTATACTAAAGCAAAGATAATTCATCATTAACTCAGGTAGGAAGTACCTGATGCACTCTGCAGACTAAGTCTCTCTTCAGTAAACTACCTGAAGTCTCATTTGAGTGACTGTGTCTTTTACAGACTTGCACGAATGGATCCGTGAAGATCTTGGACAGAGTGGATGCATCAGGAGCAGGTGATGTTGATACGAGTGTGGTGCGTCGCCCTGATGCAGACGGCTCCATGGTGGGCCTTAGTGGCAGGACTCTCAAGGTGAGCTTGGCTGGGTCGGCTTGTGGCTGGTCAGGTTGTTGTTGGCTGGGTTGTATTGGTTGTAGTTAGTCGAGTAAAATGTGTTGTCACTCATGTTGTGCTACTGGCCTAAAGATTCAGCTGTGGGACAGAGTGTCCCATAAAAAATCAAAACTGATATTTAAAAGTTAGCAAGTTGTTAACAAATTGTACAATTTAAATGTGCCCTTGTTTAGTTTTTTGTTGAAACACAACATGGATATTTTCATCAATTGTGATTTGCCCTCTAAAGTACTGAATTATGATGTGGTAAATGGGCCCAGAATAGAAATTTTAAAACTATGTACTAATGTTGCTATGGGTAGAAATTTTATGAAACAAGAACAAAATTGTTATTTGGAAATGTTCATTGCACACAATTATAATCGCAACTCAAAAAACCATTGAAATATTTCTGTATTGCTGAAGTAATTTAAGGACTACAATGACAGCATGCCGTTTCATGAGTGAGCTGAGTGTAAGTTCATATTTTTTGCAACAAAGCTGATACATGTAGGGAATGGCACATCCCCAATACTTCAACCATCATGTAAGTGAATAGTTTTGTTCAAGAAGTCATGATAAATAGTTGGTTGCAATTCTCAAGTTCTCAAGTTTCCTTCGTGATTTCTTGTAAAAACTTTCAAATGAAAGAAAGGTTGAGTATTTGGTCTCTAAAAATGGTTAGTATGTAAGTTATGCATCCTGCTTTTATTTTCTACGTATTGATTTAGGGTACTAAGTAAAAGAACTCTTAGTGATTAGTTCTGAGTAAATGTTCTTTTAATATTTTAGTTCTTTAATTAAGAGCTTTGGAATATTTAATTGTAGTGATTGGTGCCCTCCATCACTTGCATTAGTGAAGACTTATTGATGCATACCGTGTAAGGTATTCTACTGGTTTTGATTTAATATAGCTGTGATAGATCAGTTATTATTAGAACTGATATTTTAAGTTGAACTAAATTAATTAAAAGAAAAAATATTTTGGCTATGTCCTTGTTTATAGATTCTTTTCCTTTGGAGACATCAACATTTTAAGGTACATAAAGACTAGGATTTTACTTTAGCTGAGTTAGACTTACTGAACAACGCTCTTACTGGTGTGCAGGTACCGAGCTCATGGAGTAATCCCAGCGGCCAATACCACCTGGGCATCAAGTCTGCCTACTCCCTGTACCCTGCTAAGCTCAAGGAAAAAATCATCAAGGAGCGTAAGGAACAATTTTTTGAGCCGCAGCACAAGAAGCTTCAGGAAGCTGCCATGAGGAAACTACAGGTTTGTCATTTTTAGTGGATGTGTGTAACTTGGGATGTTGGGGGGGAATGCTGCAACTGGGGATGTTGGGGGAATGCTGCAACTGGGGATGTTGGGGG
>VCRD01001194.1:58446-103052 GCA_006783055.1 Trinorchestia longiramus | reverse complement strand
CAGCCCTATACTCACAACACGTGTTGGTGCACAGCCCTATACTCACAACACGTGTTGGTGCACAGCCCTATACTCACAACACGTGTTGGTGCACAGCCCTACACTTGCAATACGTGTTGGTGCATAGCCCTACACTTACAATACGTGATTGTGCACAACCCTGCACTCACAACACGTAATGGGACACAGGAATAGAAGAAAAATATATATAATCGTTTGTTACCTATTAGTATCAACTCAATTATCTTCTTCACTTTTTTACAAGTCCTAACGTTGAATACTTGCTTACTGGAGTGCTTGCATGTTTTAACGTTTAAGTGCTGGCGTGTGGTCGGTGTGGACGGGACTATGATAACATTGTTGGTATCCTTTAGGCTATGATATCATTGTCGGTGGTCGGGCTGTGCCGTCGAACGTTGGTTTTTCTACCGACGAAAATCCGGCGCTGGTTCCGTAAGTGGTCGCTTACGAAGTAGCATTTAGAGAACAGAAGTCCGTAACTTGTTCCGTGGTGAGCCTTTGGTTGTAGGTGTACTGCTCGCCCGTAAGTTGGAATGTTGCTGTTCTCGCTGTGCTGTTCCTTATATACTTGATACCATTATGCTGCTGCAGCGCTATATGAAGCCTCATAGTTCCGCTATGAAGAGGGGTTAGTTTCAGTTGATATATTCGTTATTGTTATGTAAACTAGCGATGCACTACGCTGCTATAGGCGCAGGTATAGAGGGTGAAGGACCTACCTACTGATACTCCAATATTACAGCATGTCGTCACCCCACGCTGCGGGCTGCGCTGCGCTGTTGCTGAGTGGGCTACGACAGAGTGGGCTGTGCTACACGCCCTACAGTGTCAGGAGGGCCATCCAGAACACAGCTCTGCGACTTGACATTGAACCCTTCGTCCAGGGTCATGGACTTATGCAGGTCCCTTGTATTGCCTTCTCACGTCTTTAAATATAGAATACACTGACGCTCAATATTTCCGCTGCCATGCGTGGCATGTCAAGTTTGGAATCGTGGTTTTGATCTCGCGTATTTATTCTGTTAGCGCACTGCGTAAAACTGGAACTGATATTTTTGTCACAGCCAGTGATACTACTTGTATTTTTTAGGTTATTGTGTTGTTGTTAAGACAAGTTATCATTTTCACGAGTTCACGAAGTGTTAGTAAGTCTAAATCCAGAAATTGTCAAGTTGTAGGGAATAAGTAAGAGTTTAATTGGTTTAGGCCGTTACCAGCCGCACTGACCGACATCCACTTCTTAGATAGATATTTGGAACCTGAATTTTAGAAATATTTTGATTTGTGAAGGGTTTGAGCGCCTAGTGCGCTCTCGGAGTGTTTGTGCGCTCATAGGATGGCCAATGTTTGTCATCAGGTGGCCAATATTTGTCTTCAGGTGGCCAATAATTTGTCTTCAGGTGGCCAATAATTTGTCTTCAGGCGGCCAATAATTTGTCTTCAGGTGGCCAATAATTTGTCTTCAGGTGGCCAATGTTTGTCATAAGGTGGCCAATATTCTTCATAAGGTGGCCAATATTCTTCATAAGGTGGCCAATATTCTTCATAAGGTGGCCAATATTCTTCATAAGGTGGCCGATATTTGTCATCAGAGGGCCAATATTTGTCATCAGAGGGCCAATATTTGTCATGAGAGGGCCAATATTTGTCATGAGAGGACCAATATTTGTCACAAGACGGCCAGTATTTGTCATAATACGCTGATATTTATCATAGGATGGCAATATTTGTCATAGTACGTTGATATTTATCATAGGATGGCCAATATTGGTCATAATGTGGCCAATATTTGTGGAAAGGTGTCCGGTAGTTGTCAAGGTTGCTGATGTTCGTCATTAGATGGCCAGTATTGCAGAGTAGTTATGGCAGTGAATTCTAGTCTCAGAATGTTAGTAGTGACGTGATGTAACACACTGTTTAACTTAGATTTGCTCACACGACCAGTATTTGAAGTTTATTGTCAGTTCTTGATTTGGCTGCTTCTGTCCATTCAAATATTACTGATGCGTGCACTCATTTCTAATAATAATAAATAAATAAGATGAGCGGATTGAGGCTTCTTGTGTGAGTATTGTAGTATTAAGTTTGGAGACGCTACTTCTGATTGAAAGTTCAAAGGCGAGACTTTGTAACTGAAATAAAGCTGTTCAAATTCTTCATGAAAAGACGAGCTTCATGACCTGCAGATATAGACAAATAAAATAATGCTTTGCCGTCTGTAAATTATATTGGTCGTAAAATATTCGTCATTTTGTATTTTTGCTGAATGTATTCAAAGATAGACATGTACTACGTAAGCTCTTATTTAGATCACATTTTGATAGTATTTCAGGTAATTCAGACTTGCCGATGCAATGTATTAGATGTGTTTGTTAAATAAGAGGTGGTGGTAAGGTATGAGAAAGAGGGGCACGATCATTGATGAATAAATGAATAGAATAGAAGAAGATAAATGATCATTCTCTTCTATAATCCTTACCTTGTGACTAGGGGAAAGAGCCAATCATATTATTACAATCCGGGAAAGTCCTTATGACGTACTGTGTGTGCAGGTGGAGAAAGCATTCGAATACCTGCTGGAGAACAGCACGAAGGACCAGGCAAGCATGGCGCCGGAGGACAGGATGCGCTTCGTGATTGAGTGCGGAGGCCGAGGGCAGAAGGGCATTTACCTGCGCAACTGGCTAGGCAACAAGAGTGTTGACTTCAACGTCACTGTCGAGCCCATTCAATTTGACGAGGCTAGAGGAGGTGAGTTGTTCACTTGTCCAGAGCAGGTGAGTTGTTCAGTTGTCCAGAGCAGGTGAGTTGTTCACTTGTCCAGAGCAGGTGAGTAGTTCAGTTGTCCAGAGCAGGTGAGTTGTTCAGTTGTCCAGAGCAGGTGAGTTGTTCAGTTGGCCAGAGCAGGTGAGTTGTTCAGTTGGCCAGAGGAGATGAGCTGTTCAGTGGGCCAGAGGAGATGAGTCGTTCAGTTAACCAGAGGAGGCGAGTTGTTCAGTGGACCAGAGAAGGCGAGGTGTTAACTAGATGTTGCAGTCTAAACGAGAAGGTGGTAGTACTATTCATGCTCTACTCGGGGGAAGGGTTGAAAGTGTTGTACCGCAGTCTAAATTAATCAGTCTGATGGGGCAATGTGAGCTTGTAAGGTGTTACAGAGTCCATTGAGCCCCTTCGATATGGTTAGGTTATACTACTAATTCGCAACGCGTTAGTCCATTATGTGCCGTGGGCTAAGTGTAGATGGATAAAATCAGAACATGTACCAAGAGTATGTGTGTGGGGAGGATCCTTGATGCAAGATCCAGATTGTGCTGCTCGTTATAGCTCCTCCATTTACTAAAATCATTTTAATGTATTTTTATTAATGCATTCCCTCTAGGTTGTGCTGCATGTGTACCAATACTGAAATACCATTATTTCTTATTAGGACTCCCGAATGCCAATGATAGTTCATACGCTACGGAGAACGGCCTGCAACGAGTAAATGTCAACGTTAGTTAGTTCTGCATTGTACTTAAATGTCCCAACACTTTTATTTTATTAAATGCGACTTTATTACCAGACTACGACATCTGTCTCTTGCAACTGTAGCCAGTTGCCAACTAATATTTTTATGACAGAAAAACCAGCGCAAAAGGGAAATACTTGCTAGATCTCGTGACAGAAAATGAATGTGCTTGAAAGCCCTGGTGCCCTTCTCGGTCAACTGAGGCGAGCTTCGTTGTATTATCTCCTTGAGGTCACGTTGGACAAGTCATCGGGCATCCGTTGCTGGATGGGTCATGCTTATGAAACATGCTGGGTCCTCTGGAGAGACATGTGTGAGAATGTGTTTCCCCAGATTGCAAAGCGTGTATTTCTTGCAATAGTTTTAAATGAGTATTCATGTTCCAGATGACACTGAGAAGCGTCGTCTGAACCTGGACCTGGTGCTGCTTTGTGATGCGTCCTGGGTGCACCACCCCGAGTGCCTTCAGATGTCCTACACTTCGCGCTCCCTCGTCGTGAGTCCCATCCCTTCTCCTCTTCCTATCTTACTTTACTCCTGGTGCAAGTGTCAAATTCATGTGCCTATATGTGATTGAGGTGCTTGTGTGTGATTTAGGTCAGTGTGCATGATTGATATCTTAACTTTAGACGGCATGCAACCTGGTCAGGGACACAATAGACGATTCTTTTCGGTTTGTTATCACATTGTATTCTCTTGAGCAATATTGTACTCGCCTCGAGCTCTAAGGATGTTATCTGCACTGTTACACGTAAAGTAGTGTTCAAGAAAACAGTTAATTTTCAACTTGACCGTAGCGCAGGTGACCGAGAGTTGACTTGGTTCACAGAGATGAAGTACTAGACATCTTTTCTCCACTGAATAAATGATTTAACGTAGTAGTAGCGAGCCAGCCTAACACTTGAGACAACAGTGGTGATGTGTTGGTGTGTACGCGTGTGTTGCTTTATGGATGTTGTGAGTCGCGGCGAGGGTGGTGTGTGCATCTTGTGCTGTATGATATAATGGGTGTTGCGGGTGCCAGTGAGGGTAGTATTTGCCTGTGCTGACGGTACTGTGTACAGTGTTGCGCTGCATGATGCATCGGTCAAGCAAAGCCCTGGCCAGAGACACAAGTCCCCCGTGTCTGCTTTCAGATCCGCGTGCAGCCCATGGGGCTGGAGCGAGGCCGCGTGTACTTCACGAGTGTGCGCGCATACGTGGCAGGCACTGTGAACCGTGGTCCGCTCTTTGAGATTCCCGTCACTGTCGTCATGCCCATCATCGACCTCGACCACGGATACTTGTACAAGAGGTGATCCTTTTTATCTTATTTCCTAGTGGGACCGGTGCTTCTTCAAAACTAAGCTTTATTGTAAATCTTAGACTGAGCGAAGGTACGTCAAGATCCAGGCTACTAAACTGCCAAAGGGCGTACATGTGTGAAGAGTACCAGTGCTTCTGATAGTTTCAATCACTGGTTATATTAAAATTTCCAGTTGAGAGGTATTCAAAAACGCGGCTAATTTTTATATAGTTTACTTCTCAGGTTTATTAGAAGAAGATACCGTTTATTAGGAACAGCTAAAATTGGTGAATTTAAAGCCTAAGCACGGATCGTGTTATTGTTTTTTGCCTAGTGAGTGAACAGGAAGGAAACTCGGGGGTGTGAAGGACGCTCGTGTTGGGGGGCGGATAGGAGGAGGGTACATTAAGCAAACGCACAAGCGAGGTATGGACAAGACGGTCAGTTGTACAGGGTGGCCCATCAATAAGATACCTTTTTAAAATTGTTACAGCAATAAAACTAAAAATGGTAAGAGATTTCGTTGATTCAGAATGAAAGAAAAAAATTCAAAGTTTAATATAAATTTATAAATGAAACACTAAAATACGTTTAACTATGGAATACAATATCTTTTAAATAACCATTATTAGTCAAACAATGGCGTGCTCTTTCAACGGTGCTGTTCATTACTTTCCTTAATGTCTACGGTGAAATGTCGTTGATCTCTTGAATGTTGTTTAGTTTCAATTGCTTTAAAGTATCAGGCATTTCAATGTAAACATTTTCCTTTAAGTATCCCCAGAGAAAGAAAGAAGGAACACTTAGATCTGGAGATCGAGGCGGCCACGGTATATCACCAAAACGAGAAATTATTCTGTTTGGAAAAATTGCTTTTAACATTTGCATTGTTTCTTCCGCTGTGTGCGCTGTAGCTCCATCTTGTTGGAAAAAGGTAATCTCGCCGATCAGCAACACTCGTTGCAACAAGCTGAATTGAAGCACCAGTTCGTATGGTCCGTGGCCTGCCACAACGTTGTCTGTCTGCTGTTCCAGTTTCTCTAAATTTCAATACCAGTTTTTTATGCACTTCTTCGAAGGACTTTTTTCAATACCATCAATAATCCTGTAATTCCTCTGAATTGCAGTAACCGAACTATTACATCGGAAGTAAAGTTCCACTATTTTTGCTCGTTGTTCCATTCCATAGCGATTCATTTTGGGGGTGGATTTTATGATTTTTTGGGCAATATGTTGTGATTATCGGTGGACTTGATACTCTGGTAGAAACTTTGAAATCTCCTCATTCATTCTGAATAAACCAAATCTTTTTACCATTCGTAGTTTTATAGTTATAGTTTTAAAAAGGTACCTTACTTATGGGCCACCCTGCAGAAGATTATAAACCCTTGTCTGCGCTCACCGGCTATCTTATATACCTGTGAGTTGCGCATAACGTCCTACTTTTTAGTAGGCGACTAACAGTTACCCGGCTGGCACTATTGCATTAGATCTCCTGGATGAGGTTCCTCGTTCACAAGGGGAACTATATTTGTGTTGCCAAGCTCGTAAATAGTATTGTGAGCGACCTAGTCATTCGCTAGGTTTTCAGCCTAACGATCAGGACGTGTTCTTCAGGGGTGCTCTTCTTAGTAACATAGTTATACATACTATGATCTGACACTTTTGCGGTTTCCTGTGTCGAGGGACGACCGGCAAGTGTGGTTAACAGTGTAGTGCCTGCAGTTAGTGTTAACAGCTGTTCACTCCTGCTGTCGCATGGTTGCTTGGTAGAAAGGTCCCTGCTACCGAATTTGGTGTACTTTTCGGAACCATTTTTGTAACTTTTTACCCTTCGTAATTTGTGGTGCAATAAAGGAAGATATAAAACCCTTTTAACATCTATTCGCAATTCATGGTGCAATAAAAATGTATAAAAAAATTTATATACGCTTCATTCATCGCAATTCATGGTGCAATAAAGAAATATATGAAAACCCGTTTAATTAAAGTATTATTTAACATACAAAACCTGAAAAGAGCCCGTGAGAAACGAAACTGTTCTCGCTATGCCTACTGGCTGGAAAACAGAGCTAATCTGATATTAATTGGCCAGGAGTCCGGTGACAGTATGATGCTGCATTCCCTAGTGGTACCTGAGGAAGTGTTATTGTAATTCCTAGTGGCATTTGAGTAAGTGTTTTATTGTACAACCTAGTGACACCTGAGGTGCCCTATTGGAACCTGTGGTGTTATGATATTCCCCACTGCACCAGAGAAAATATGATGTTCACTGATAACACCATATCAACAAGTTCAGTGTTATTTCTTTCCAATTTCACCGCCACGTTACCAGTGTCAAGCAGCGTAAGTCTGTTCCTGTAGAGAAGCCTTCATGTGGCCGCGTTATTGGGAGAATGAATTTTGGGAAATAATTAAAACGACCTAAATAAAATAGAAATACATGTATTCAAGACAAGAATTTGAGGAGACATAATACTAGCATTTTTTGGTGAGATTTGTCAGAACTGTGGTACCCAGTTCTGTTAGTACAGTTAGAAAAGTTCTGTTTAGTATAGAGAGAAAAGACTTGCCGAAAGTAATAGCCATGAGACACAAACGCTTTCAAATTAAGAAAAAAAATCAATTCTAAAAGATTGTTATGCCTCCCCACAGTGCACCGGAAATTTACAGGTCTGGGTGCGTGAAGCGAGTGTTCATCAGAGCTCCTGAGGGCGCGTCGTGGGCGCAGTTCTCCATTAAGTCAAGCAACAGCGATCAGAACCAACGCATAACTTTACATGCTGTGCAACTGTTCCCACAGTGCAGCGTGCTCACCTATGACCACTACAAGGTGGGTGCTGGCAGTGCAATACTCACAGTATCTTTGTCCTGTGCTTGTCTAGGCTGGTGCTGGTGAATCTTTTCATTCAAAAGTTTCATGTTCACTGTTTTATATATATATATATATATATATATATATATATACACGGGTTCAGTGAGTGTCAGCTTATTTTTACTCTGGCAAGTATTTGGTAGATTTAATGGACTGTCATTTTGTTTGTCGAAATTTTTAATTGAGATTCAGTTACGTTCCATGACCAGAATTTCGTCAATGGCAGAGTGTTGCTCTTATCTTGTCAGCGGTGGTTAATGCAGGAATATGATATTTCAATAGCCGTGTATTTGTGCAGACATTCTCGTGTCTGTTCCCTGAGGAGCAGTCGGTGTCTTCGTTCTCAGTGTGGCCGGGTCTCACGCTGGAGGTGTGCGTGGCTCGCTGGTGGGCTGCGCCTCACGACACTTCCATCGAATTCTCCGTGTCTTTCCACGGCATCAGACCCTCTAGCGACACCATCACCCTCTTCTCCAACACCTCCGTCCAGCGCGTCGACGTCCTTTCCAAGCTGCGCTCCGAGGAACTTTGGGCCCAGGCCGTTATTAAGCATCACGTCCAGGTGAGGCAATCAGGGCTCCTGGACTGCACACAGATGCTAAGGTTCCGTCTGTCTGGTTGATGTGTGGATGCCTGAACAGCAGACAGCTGCAGAGGATCCGTCTGGTTGGTGGATGTGTTGATGCCTGGACTGCTGCAGTTGCAGCTTTCTCTATGCTTGATCTGTATGGTGGTACAACCACAGCTGTCTTTAGTGAACTCGACAGTCTCGCATGATTTATTTTGCTGTGCTCGTGGTGCTGTGAGTGTAGACAGACTAGTACAACATTGGTCATGTAGTGTTACCGTGGTACAGTCAGAGTGGACTACCCCAATATTTGTCATGAAGGCCGTCACCTTGGTGCAGTCAGAGTAGACTGCCACAATATTGGTCAAGGTGAGCTGCTGCTACAGGCGGATCCATTGCTGCGTTTGCTTGCCGTAACTCTGTTGTGTGTTGCTGCAGGCTCTCGTGCCATACGAGTCTCGTATTGAGGTGCTGGGGGGCCAGAGGGACACCATACCGGTGGGAAGGCCCATCTACCAGCTCATACTCTCCTATGCGTTCTCCATCCCTAAAGGCACTGAGGTTTGAATGTTAATTAATGCTATTTCCCTGTGAATACTTCGAGTATTTTACAGATATTTTTTTACTGTATTAATTACGAGTATTTTCTCTTTGTATATTAAAAGTATGATCATTATAAAATACTTGTACTATTGTATGCTAAATTTCACGACATTTACTCTGATAAGAGAAAAATCTTTCATTTTCTCACTCTATTTTTGTGTTGTATTCAGGTGCAACCAAAGTGCGGCCTGCTCAACGACTTCCTGTACGAGTCAGCGGTGGAGTCGCAGTTGTGGATGCTATTTGACAGCAAGAAGCAATACTTGGGTGCTGGCGACGCTTACAGTCACAAGTACACCATCAAGCTCGAGAAGGGAGACTACGTCGTGAGGCAGCATGTGCGCCATGAGAAAACGGAGCTGCTCGAAAAGATGCAGGATATGCCCATGACCATCATCTCTAAGCTGCCTCAAGAGGTAGGCTGCAGCAGAGCGTATGGTATTGATGTCATTTTGATTGACATCGTCTCAATATGCAGATCTCGTTTCCTGGTAGAATAATCTACAGACTAGAAATTACAAAATACTAGTCCTGTACCGAGCGATGTGTTCGAGGGGTGCATGAACCTGAAATGATAGTGGCTCTTGCGGGTGCAACGGCTGGCAGAGCAGGGCAGAACAACTTCAGTTTCGTGAAGTGATGGCTCAACATGAGTGTTACGGTAGCCTGGGGCCAGTCTGAACCATAAAATCGAAGAGCAAGCATGTATCACTGCCTGGTTGCAATGCAGGCTATTATTTTCTTGCGGGGTATGTTATCTGCCTTATTTGGAGTTACTGAGGACGCTGACAGATTTCAACCTTGTGAAGTCCGTTCTCATGCGTTTATTGAATTAATAGTTCCAGTGTACTACCGCCTCATAATATTGGGTCTACGACTCGGCCTGTGTTACCCAGATTATTAATGTTGAAGACGCATCCCAGCATCTAATATCGGAGCTGAATATTCCGTCGTATTCACTCAGGTGAAGCTGGATGCTCACTCTACCTACTACAGCTCGGTGACGGGCGGCAAGAAGATGGGCTTCACAGTCATGCAGCCCGGCGAGACCTTGCCTGTATTCTTC
Organism: Trinorchestia longiramus; assembly: GCA_006783055.1. Taxonomy (NCBI): domain Eukaryota; kingdom Metazoa; phylum Arthropoda; class Malacostraca; order Amphipoda; family Talitridae; genus Trinorchestia; species Trinorchestia longiramus. The sequence continues at coordinate 93,126 of VCRD01001194.1, read as the reverse complement.
TCCATGCCCAACCTGCAGGAGAAGTTAGTGTGCTCATTCCTCTTACTGCCCTGTAGAGATAATGGGGAAGTTACTCGGGAGAAAGGTCCTGAGACATCTGAATGCGAACGTTGTTGGGCCGTGGCCGTTTGCCTGTAGTATACCGTTTTAGGTAGTGAAGATTTCTGGGTGTTATTATCGGTGTTGTCTTGTGACGCTGTTGGACGTGTTAATTTGACTGCTTTTTTCCCATGCCATTGAGCTGCACATCAGACCAGATGGTTTTGCGAACCCAACCCTAACTTCTAAGTAATGATATTTTTGTCTTCTGCCTTGGGAAACACGGGCCTCACCAGCGTTGCTCCAGTCATGCCCTCTTAGCGTGCATCCTAGCTTGACGCATGCGTTTACTGGTGGTTCTTTGGACTCAAGGGAGAGAGAAATTTCAAAATAAAGGTTAATATGAATTATGAGAGCAATTTATAACGATTGCCTTCACATGTGAACATGAGAATGTAGTTGGCAGAAAGGATCAAGATACCAGTTACTGTTTCAGTTTCCTAGAAAATTCGACTATCAAAATTATAAAAAACTTCTTCGCTAGAAATTTCATTTTTTTATTTATCTCTAAGAACGCGAAGTTCAATCAAAGGAAGAAATGCTGTTGAAAATGCGACACTATCAGTGACATCTACATATATAATCAACAATGTATCTCCATCCCTCTCTCTCTGTGTATCTATGTGTGTCCGTCCCATTACTTCCTATCTATTACTGATGAAAAATTATTGAACTGAAATCAGAAGGGGTATGCATGTATTTATTATATGCATTGTATTGTGGATATCAAAGACACCGGATCACTATAAAATACTCAATTTTTTCCGTTATTAGCTTTCTTCTTTTACACGGCCATGTTATCGGTGGATAAAATAGAAAATGGAAGTTTTGTATACATTCATGAAAAATATACAGATTCTGATAGCACCAAGGGTATAAGTGAAAAATATATTTTATTTCATAGATCCTGAATTTGATTACTTTTAAATCAAGGAGTTTCAACGGGTACGATCTGAGCCATGTTGTCAGTAGATAAGATACACAATAGAAGTTCTGTATATATATTAATGAAAAATATTCATTCAAAGCACAATAATTGATCACAAATCTTTAATGCATTCATCTGTATAATAATTTCAAATCCCGAACTACCGCGGGAACTGTCGAGTGTTGGGATAAAATACTAAAAATGAAAAGCGAATTATGAGGCCATTACTGAAGTTAGAAGTCTTTATTAGAGAGTGAATTTAGTGAACCGTGTGTGGCTTAACTTTCCTAATTGTAACCGCCTCCTAATTCAGTCTATAATCACTGCAAATACTCTAAATCTGCCCTCAGTTCATAAGCATAAAGCGAGCTGTGATCTTTATAGCCATCCTTTTCAGTTACTTCGAAAAATTTCCCTAAAACGCTTGCATTTGCACATTAAATTGTTATGGCAACGTCGAACAAACCTCTGCGTTCGGCAATCTTCCACCTGCTCCATATAAATTCAATGTCTCTCTTATAGTAGCTCTCACCTGATCAAGTATAGTCTTTACATCGATGGAGGCGCATGACATAGCTACCACGCTTCGCGAGTTGGTGTTTTGTGAATTCATAATGAGGATACACACTTTTTCATGCGTCTGCTTACTAGCCTGTTTCAGAAAAAGCAATTAAAAAAGTCTGAAAACTGCATATTCTTTCATCACGTAATAACTGAGACTTGTAAACAGTTTATTGTTAAATAAAACTCGTTTTTTTCGATCGCTAAATCAATGAAACTCACTATTGTAATTTTTTCGAATATATTCGAATTGTAACTGAGAAATGTGTGTAAACGAAAATTAGTACAACTACTTTTTCAACGCGAAGCATTCGCCTGAACTTGCAGTGTAGCTCAACTGACGCTTGAACTTTATTACAGAGTGTTTAAGTCGCTGAACCTCTCGGCTGGCCACATCCTCTCTGGCACTGTCAGCTTCGCCAAGGACGACCTGGCCAGGAGAGTGGTCAGTTTCAGGCTTAATTACTAGGTGCTTTTTTCATTTACAGGGATGGCTACAGAAAGTTTGCTGACTGTACTGAATAAAAAGAGATAGCCTTGTATAAATTGTATAAAGTCGGTCTCCTATTTTCATATTCTACGAGACTTCCTAACCATCATCCAGCAATTTTCAATCGCTACCAGTAATTTCTTCAGAATTTATCTACGATTTAAAAGTTCGAACCTTCCGTAGTTTTTTTCTGAAGAGGTGGAAGTCATATGGAGCTATAGGAGGAAAATAGTGCAAGCTGTAGTTTTGGGACGACTGCTAAACTTTTAAATTGTCGTGATTCAAAAGAGATGCTAGCACATGATAAGCTTCCAAGACCTTATGGCTCATGAGATTTTTAGTCGAATAATTGTCGAAAAATTTGCATGCGTTTTATTCTTCGAATTGAATTTGGCTTTTGTTTCCGATAGTGAATCATTAAGAACCATTTATTACGTCTTACTTTGCTCTAACGCTATTGAATTATATTGTATTGTCGAGTGTGTTTGTTCAGGATATATACCCACTGCGCATTGTACTGTGCGAGCCCATCAACTGCAAGAAGCGCTCACCTTCTGGTCCCGGGGAGGACTCCCGCAAGGAAAGCAAGAGCTCTGCTGAGTACGCTGACGCCCTCAGGGACATGAAGATCAACTGGATCTCGAAACTTGGTGAGGCGTGGAGGGCTTTTTGTATTGTACTACACAATCTTGTAAATCCTGTTGAAACCTGAGTGGAGAATGTTAACTCGCCACACGAACTTAGTGAAGTTGGGTAGTGCTTGCATTGCGGCTCACCACCCAAATAAAATGGGCATGGGTGCTCCTTGTATTGCGGCTCGCCACATAAACCTAGCAAGTAAATGTGGACTTCTTGGTAATAATACAAATAGTTTTCTACTTGGAATAGTAGTAGAAGTTGTTTTATCTCCTGCATTCTAGTTTGTAACCTTCTAATATGACTGTATTGCGATTTGTTTATAGTACTTGTTGGTTTACAGAACACAGCGCCAGCGAGACGCTATACAGGGAGATCTGCCAAGAGAACCCGAGCTTCTTGCAGGCGCATGTCGCACGCCTGCAGAACATCGACAATTATTTCAACTCTCCTCCCTTTGGAGCATCCTCACAATGTTCGTATTCTGCTCAAGACGAGGTGTCTGCTCCGACTGTGGAAGAACACAACACCTCTGCCGCAGGTAACAACGATACTACGATGAAAAATTAAGTTTAAATTTTGTGTAGCGTGGTCTTCTTTTGATAACAAAGCAATTGAAGCTTTGGAAAACATTGAAAAACAATAGGTCAGCATTAAGTTTAAAATATTGAAAGCATATGAGTATTTTTTTGACGCACATCATGATTTGTGAACTACCCTGTGCAGGTGCTCTTTCACAACCAGGCGAGGAAGCATCATCTACGACGGCTCCTGCAGAGGCAGCTCCTACAGGGGCAGGTGAGGGCGACAATGTTGCTCCTGCTGGCGAAGGAGGTAGCGTGGAACCAACGGAGGATGGCAGGCTGACAGGAGTGAAGAGACGCAGGGAACGCTGGCTACAGTGGAAAGACGCGGCTGTGGACGCTTCCTCACAGGTCTGGATAGGACCGTGTGTAGGCTGAGGGTAGTGACTTATGGATGTGTTCTGAAAGCGAGAGTGCAGATTATTTGTGTTTTGTTGTGTTGTAGAGGTAGGAGTGCCTGCTGCTTACATTTTATCTTGTGATGAGAGTGAGGGTTGTGTGCATTCTGTCATAGGAGTATCGGATGATGGGCGTAATTGGTTTGTTGTGTTTGGTTCAATGTCTCTGGACTGTCTCTCCCATAAGGCAAATGTGTGAAAATATGTCATAAAATTTAACACAACAGAACTATTGAGAGTAGAGTCATCGTTAGAATTAGAAAATATGAAGCATTGAAATGTTTGTTATCATTTATGAAAGTAAATAATGAAAATGATCAACTTACCCAAAATTAAAGATTAACGGAAAATTGTCTCATTCAATGGAAGAGTAAACTGGTGAATTAAAAAGTTTTCTCACAGTTCTATACTTCTATCTTTGTGCGAGCACAACACCAGTTTTATCTCTTCACTTTAGTTGGGTAACTATCATCACGAGTAACCAGTCCTGTGTTAGTATTTGGTCCAGTATAAGTGTTCAGCGTCGCTACTGGACACTCTTGAGGTGACCGTGATGAAGCTAATATCGTTTTGTCCTCAGGTTCAGGTTATTATCTACTCCTTCTGGTCGGAAGCAGTTTGTGTTCAGTTAGGGAAACATTCCGACATTAATGTTCTGCAAAATATTCAGGAAATTAATTTTTATCGTTGTTTTTGTCCGTTTTTAAAGTATAATGTACTATGCCTGATCAGAGGGAGTAGTTGAGAGTAAGCTGCCAACGTCACTGTTTCTGGACCTACGCGAGCTGACAATGATGAAACTAACCTGTTGCCCCCAGGTTCTCAAGTGTGTAGACCTACCTGAGCTGCTTTCTTTCTTGGGCACAAAACTGGACGCGCGCTCCGATGCCAGCAAGACCAAAACCCAGGTGAGGTGCTGCAGACTCCTTCGTGCTGCCCTGATACTCTGAGTGACGCAGGGACCTTTGTTATTCGCTTGTCTCTGTTTAGTGACTTAATTCTTTCTTGTTGACTTATACTGACTGCTTTGATGTATTTACGACTCACAGCTCTCTCGTCACACAGAAACCCTGTTTGTTGTTCCCTTGTTTCTATTTAGTGACTTTATTCTATCCTGTTTCTTCGCACTGACTACCTGTACATATATGTTCACAACCCACTTTGAAGCACTTGCTTGACGAGGACAAATTTGTATGCAGATGGAGCGGCACAAAGTTGCCATCACGGACGCGTTGTGTAAGAAGGGCATGGCATTGGCCTTCCCTTACGTGCCTCGTCTCCTGCACGCGTGCCCACCACAAGGGACCAACGAGCCGCAGTATCCGCTCCCACCTGACTCCGTTCTTGCAGAACTTGACTCCGTAGCCACCACCATTCTCAAGCTTGCAGAGCCCTTCGATGCAAAGGTAATTTGTTCACTCCATAACTACGACCATCCTCACTATATAACCACCACCATCCTCACTCTATAACCACCACCATGCTCACTCTATAACCACCACCATCCTCACTCCATAACCACCACCATCCTCACTCCATAACCACATGTAAAGGTAATTCGTTCACTTTTAGTAGTATGCTTCATGTGCTTCTGACTGTAGCATGTTTGGCTACTTTCATATAAGTAGAGAAGGAGGACAACAGTTAGTAGCTGTTATCCAAACTAATGATAGGTCGGAGTTTCTGTCGTAAGTCAAGTGGCTGCGATGTGTTTTCAGTGAAGAGTAATTGACTGAACTTATGCATTACCAACTTTTCCAATAAATTCAGGAGTTTTACCTAAAACTCCGACTTGCATTTTTTTTCTCTCTCTCCTCGTACATCATATTCTAGGTCAAGATCAGTAAAGGTCAATAATCTTTACAACATACTGTTTGCACATTTGTTTAGCCACAAGACCCAGATCCTTGCACCGTCAGTTTGGCCTCATGCCACACTCACCATTCATTATCCAACTCTTTGAAGCTGTTCGTGACCCACAACAAATAAAACCTTTCTCGTAGCATGATATAACTTATGGACATTACTGTTAAGTACTTCAGACGTGTCTTGAATTCAAGCACCGTGATAGAGCATTTGCATATTATTCATGTGAGAAAATTTCTACCTTAGGAAAATGGTTTTTATAAATATAATCGCCGTATTCATCGAGGTTGTCAGAAGGTGAACTGAACCCGTTAAAGAACACGTAAATCTGATGTACAGAGCTGAGCTTCTGAACCTGATCATTAAGTTTTATATAAAAATGGTTATATATTGTGCTTCTTTGCGTGCAGAAGACATGTAGGACCTTATGGTTATGAAATATTCGGGAGGCTGCTATAACTATGTCTTTTAGTATTGCACTCACAAGGGTAGTTCATAGCTTTTTTTCATAACAGTGCACACTCTTCAACGTGCAGCCGTAATATAAGGCAAAAACTTATTTTTCGAAGGAAACTAAACAATATATTTTGAAGAGGTAAGGCTGTGCGTTGTTGTTAGTGAAGGGATTGAGGAATACGGGAATACGCATGCGGTGACGGTTGACTTGCTCCTGAAAAGGTCTTGTTATGAATTTTAGTAGGAATCTGTACGAGTGCTTGACTGTTCAGACGCTTGACAGAAGGAATGCGACATTTTTTCGCTGAGTTAATGCCTGACAGTAAAATGTGAAGAACTTTTTTATTCAAATAAATTCCTAAAAAAATGTGCATTAGCACCAGATCTAACATAATACAGCCAGTGGAAAAATGCCTGCGGTCAAGCAGAATTTTTGTGTTTTTCGTTAAGCTGCTTCCTTGTCAACGAATTAAGTTGCCGGTAGGGCAGACACTGTGCTGCTGCAGTTACGAGCTGTTCTGATGTACAAATCTATGTCCTGCATACTGTGCTTGTGTCTTGCTAGCGATAGCTTTCGAGCTGATCATCTTGCATGAAATGGATACTTCACTCCTCCTTTCGAAATTTTCCCGGTACAGGTGATGGGTTTCTTCGTGAGCTACTACCAGGTGCGTCGACTGTACGCGACGGCGGCGCGACTGCTGCTCAAGCACCTGGAGGATAAGCACCTGAAGGAGGGCACGCTACGCCTTGCGACGCTCTACCACCTCCTGGGCTACCACCACGTCGTTCACGAAATCTTCAGAAGCTTACCGCTTAGATTCCCTGACAAATATCTTTCCTTCTGATGACAGCAGTGCTCTGCCTAATAACTTGTACCTCATCGCAGTGTGCGGTAATTTATTTTTTAGACACCTTAGGCTTAAATGAAGGTTGCATCGCGACATAGCTGCAGCGCTCGCTCTGAAGGCTTCTACATATTCAAGTATGTATCTTTATTTACTTGTGCATTGAAAATGTCTTTGTTATTTGTCCTCTAATTTTGTTTTCCGCCCGTTTTTATATTAATTTCTGTGTAGTTTCATTTTGTTTGGAATTAGGTTTTAACCAGTTTTATTATTTATCGACACAATTGATTTTATCGAAGGTTTAATTTTAATTAGCGTATATGGTTCCATACACCGGTCACGACGTTGAATGGTTTCTTTTTAAGCTGACTAACGAGAGATACGTCAGCAATGCTCCCGAGCTCAAACCTGTAGTCCATAAGTTGACGGTGTGCATGCAAGCTTTGACGTTTGCTGAGCTTGCTTCAAATGCTTTCATTTGGTTCCTAATGTTAGAATTTTGATAACTATAGTTTTAACTGTAAGCGTGCGAAGTTTTCGACCTCAACATAGTCTTCTTGCGCTTTGTTTGTTGTCACCATTTTTCTTGCTGTTTCGAATAGTTTTATTTGCGATAGGACTTGAGTCGGATGATTCAAACTAATTTTTATTTTTATTCAATTATGCTGACCTCTTGTACTAATAAATTTAAAGTCTGGTGGGTTTTATAGATTTGAAACTTGTTCTTAGTATTCAGTTATTCTCCGTTTCTCAGTGCGCTACTCTTGCATATGGACAGCAGGAATTTTTAAGTTTGCTCTAACCTATTGTATGCTAAATGTTCAATTGTCAGACAATTATTGTTAATTAACTAATGACTTCCAGTGGATGATAACGTTAACAAATTCTCGCTCTTGAAGTATAGTTGTCATCGAATTTTTTTAAGGCAGTGTACCTCCACCTACAACTCGTACGCATAATAGATTTAAAATTTTGTAGGGTTAATTCGTATTAATTTTCGTCAGTAAGGTTTGTAGTAGGTGCTCCTGAATTCCTGTAGATTTCTTTATTTATTGGTAGCTTTACTAATAGCAGTTAATTGAAATAATTTCTTAACGCCGGCATACTGCCCATCAGGAATGCTCAGTTTACCAACAGTTTTGGTGTTAAGGTACGTGTAAGTACAGATTAAACTTTCAGCTGCTGGTTGCAAAAATGCTGTGTTAATTAAAATTTCCACTCGGTAAGCCTTGTAATACAAGCACTTCGCACCGGTGGTAGTGGTCAACCTTGTATTAGTCGTTTTCTGCAAGAATCAATTTTTGCGGCCTGAGCCGCCGCTTTCAGATAGCTGTGGCACTGCTTCGTGTTCATGGCCCCCAAGTTGTGGAGTAAACAAGGTACTCCAGACTGTTTTTGATTTGGTCACCATGGTCAGCTCATGCAACTAAAAATTTTACATGGGGAGATGCAGCAACAGGAACTGGAGTAACTTCTTTTACCTAGCTGATAAAATGGAAATCATGTAGACTATTCCTGCACTACGACGTATTTTATTTTATTCAATTTTACGGCACACGCAGCTGCTTCAAGTTATGAGTCTGATTGGAGCTTCACTACAGGCTTTTATCTACAGCGCGTACTGCTCAAAAGAAGTTTTATCGAGAATGTGTTGAATTATGGTCGTTTATGAAGGGAAAAAAAATAGACTTGTCGTAGGAAAAATATTTAACAATCCAAATGCCTGTACAAGAACATCACCATCAGGTGGTTCACTGATTTTGAAAATAAACGTTATCACAAATCGTGAAGAATAAAGAAAGTAATAGGAATTACACGTAAGACACTCACCATATGCATAACCAGAAGTATGACTAAAGAGAGACCTTATGAGTATAATAAACTACGTTGAAGATTACACTTTAAAATCTCTGGGCCAAAATTTAAATGAATTTAAAGTTTCATCATTGGCAAAACTGACCATACGTAATTTAATTTCGTTTTTTTAATTATATATTAACAAAAGTGACTTATTAAATGCCGGGAAGAATAAATTTCTTGCTTCACAAATAGCAATGCTTTCGTGAAGATAACAATTACTGTCCTTGTATACAATATTGAAGCCTATCACTAAAAGCGAAGGGATTATTTTGCTACAAGAAGACGAACAGGTCCGTGTCGAAAGAAGTTTACACTATCAACGAACAATAATTTAGACGAGGTAATAAATAATAAATAACAAACGACTAAATGAATCAACGCAAGTCAGCTGTAATACACTAAGGACCTTATGCTCTTCGTATAGCCAGTATCCTCGCGCACACCCTGAGCAGCTGCGACGTACCCTACAACATACAATGCCAGTAGCAAGTAGATGCCACAAATGTACATCTAATTTAACAACTTAAAAATATTCATATGCAACACCTTAGGTAAGTGACGTTTCGAAATTAATTGGAAGAGATGATATAGGAATAAAGCTCGTGGATGTCGAGACCTATTCGCAATAAAAAGTGGTGCAGAGATGAACGCCCACAATTATTACAGAACTGTAGCAATACGTCTCAGCCTGGAGATGAAATGAAACAAAACAGCTACACACACTAAAATCACAATTATTAAAGAGTTGTAGTCTTGAAAAAACCTTGGTACATATTAAAGTGAAAGGCTGCGTAAATTAAAAAGTGAAGTTGCATCAAAGTATTCCTTGTTTTTTTTAGACAAATGTTACCGGTAGGTTCATAATAGTTCATGGGTTTTAGTTAAAAAAAATAGCTAAATTAAAAATGCGTTTGAAGCGATAAAATCAGGATTTGATACCATTGTCAATGCTGACTAACCGTACTTAATATGATTAAACAAACACGAAATTAAAAAATCAGTCTTCGAAATGGTAGAACAGTTTTTATCCGAATTCAATGAAAATTATAGAAATATCCTTGCATTGGCTGGTTATGTATGAATAGATAACGATTATGAGATATTAATGAGGATGCTTAATTGTATCGAAAGCACAGCGGAAAGAAGGTAGTTGACGGACTGCTGACGAGGCCGCGTGCTTCAACACATGTTCTCCCGAAGCAATAGAAGTTGATGTTAATTTAACGTTAAGAATGGGTGGATGAAGGAACGATTAGAAAAATTATGCGTACACGAGCGAAAATTCACTACAGTACAAAAAGCTACCGAATATATTGAATGTTCAGTTTTCGTTCAGTAGGTTGTTTTTCGAAAACATTTAAAGTTAGTTAACTTACACGACTTGGCTCCATACGTAGTATCACTTCCAACATTATTATAATAATAAAATCATCCTAAAAGACAATGATTTTATTGATCCATTCTCTGAAGGCTGATATTCTGGTGTAGACGCCAGGCTGGTTGGGCAAAGCACAGCCTATGCCCCACGATATTACGCCTGCCAGCTTCCATGAGTTCTGGTGCTGGATCACGAGGGGTCCTCCTGAGTCGCCCTGTAACACAATTGTAACTTGTATCATGTTTTATGCAATGAGAAAATATACCATTCACTGTAGAAATATGGTTACGATGTAATGGCAAAGTCAATACATTAGAAATGACATGCCAAATTATTCATGATTTCTTTCCTAAGAGTACGATAGCTTTGGGAGAAGGAGAAGTGGAAATGACAACATAGTCAGAGGATGACAAGATATGGAAGCCTAATTAGGAAGTGTAACCTTTGAAGCGATGAAAATCCTTTTATTTATTTTAAAACAAACATTTATACCAACAAATGACATGATAAAAAAACATTCACTTTCATTTTCGTTCAATTTTAATTTTCTGGTTATATTTACTGCTATTTAAAACCTATTGTATTATTTTCTAGTTCCTGAAACTATGCCTCAAAAATAAAACAGGAGATAAAGTCAAATCAAACATCAAAAGAGCGTAAGCATCTTGAAGTGTCAAGATGCTCGTAAAGACCTACCTTATCTCAAAACAAAACACTAACTCCTGCAACAGAGGTTGCGAATTCAGTAAGTAACTTCGGCTACCATCAAACAGTGCTAACTCCAAGGTGCCTGACGAGGAGAAGCGCTATCATACCCGTGACAGAAGCACAAAATTTTTACATGTTCCCTGAAGCAAGCAAGTTCTCAAGGTGCACTGAAAAATAATCCCCTTCAGTTCAAGCCTACAATGGAACGTGGAAAGGCATGAGAAAAAAAAATTAAGATTGATGCAGAGAACGACCGCCAGCTCTCACACGAAACTTTCAAGTTTTTAGAAGGAAGACACTGAATGACGTAGTTTGTGTCGTCCGACAATTGAAGGGTGGACAGCACTAGTGGACTACTTGCATTTTTTTCCACGGGAAAAAATGCAAGTAGTCCACCAGTGCTGTCCACCCTTCATATAGTAAACTACTGGATCGTAATCGCCTCTGTCAGCGCTGTGTTAGCGACAGCACGGGAGTGGACTACTTGCATTTTCTCCGTGGAAAATATATTATATTTACCACGGGAAAAAATGCAAGTAGTCCACCCTTCAATTTTTCCCGTTTTTCATAAGCGTAAATGGTACTGGACAGAATTTAATAATGATTGATTTATTACTAGCCGGTATTTCATATGCCTTTAACACTGAAATTCTACAATGTGATTAGCGGCGACGCGACGGTCAAAAGAAAACACGATTTTTTGCGGGCCGTGAATGAGTCGACCTAATATCTCACTTTATATGCATAAAATGAGATAAGTTTAGTACTTTCATTGCTGCAAGACTCGACCATGGCTAGCGTCGAAAAGAATCGCTTTGTTCATAGTTTTCCCTTTTAAAAAGAAATATTGCGTTTAATAATTAATATCAATAACCAGCCAAAAACCCTTTTAGACGTAGAAAAATATTTGTATGATCCAATGAAAATATAAATTTCACCGTCATTACAAACATTTAAAACTATACAGGAATAAAATATAATACTTTCTTGTGTGCTAAAATTAGTACTTTTAAAATCTAAATGTAATAAAATAGTTTTTGTTTCATTGTTAAACTTAATAAGGTGCACGTCAGGTACCGAGTGCGTTATTATGTTTAACAATAGAACGAAAGAGTTATTACCAGTCAGGTACCAATATATTGACGAGCCCAACGAATGTTAATTACAAACCGCAACTGATACTATCAGTTGATAATTATGCTACACGCTCAATTGAGGCTGCCTTCACGCCTGGTATACATATCTGTGCGCATAGTTTTGAGACAAACTTACAATCTATAATTCATCTCTATCAGGTACATACATTTACATTCATGTGAACTTGGTTTCCGATTTGCAGACATCAAAATTATTGTATATGTTCTCATATTATATCGTACACATATTTTACTCTATTGAAAAGCAATAGTACTAAATGGATGTATTGGAGAGGTTTAACTCTCGTGCTGCAGGTGTTAACAGTTTCCGAAGTTGTTGTATACGGCGGTCGAATGCTCTGATCACGAAGATGCGATCATTTAAAAATTACTATGAATTTGCTGTAACTGCAGGTCAGTATCTCACCGAATACGAAGTCTTAAGTAAGCCTTTGCAACACCATGGAACTAAATAAATTACAGTATGAAGTACATTCTCCGCCCAGCCTTGGAATGTGAGTGCAAGAAGTTCAATCACATAATAAGATAAGTGATACTGAGCTGAAAATACTAGATTTAGCGGAATGCTTAAAAGCTAAGTATAGTTTGATGGTTTTTCGTTGCATTTTTTTAACGATATAATATAATACGAATACTGTATCAAAACTATAGAATAATTTAATACAGTAAATGACTTTTGTGATAAATACAGCATTGTAGTGACAACGTATTCCGGCGATTATGGGTTAATGTTGCTATATCGAGTGTTCGTAAAAAATAACATATTGACGAGTAACTTCGGACAATTGCGAAGGCAGTAAATTAAAAGACAAAAATAGTAATGAATGCTGTTTATAAATATTATTACTACGCTCCACTAAAGAAGTGTCTAATTGACAGTCGAAAAAATATTTCATCCAGATTTACTCCGAGTTATAACTCATGATTAACGACTTCTACTTGTTTGTATCCCAGAATCAAAATCTGGTTGTGCAACCCAATTAAACGTTAGAGCAATGAGGAAATCTTTGCTCTGCTTCCTCACAGAACTGCCTTACCTCGCAGGCATCCTTCTCGCCGGTATCATAGCCAGCACACATCATAATGTCTGGCACTGCCACCATGGCGAACGACCGAAAGAACATTTGCGAGCATTCTTGATTGCCTAGAACTGGAACCGCAACGGCTTGCAACTTTGCGTGTAGAGGTCCAGCTGCACAGAGGTTGTAATCGACGCCAATTGTGATTATTCGGTAATAATTACCTCCTCGACAGTAAGATCAAGCTAGAGCACCTCATGATGAAGCATCTGTCACGCCGAGTCAAGCACTCCGTGAGTGCAAGTTGTGTCGTCCGACATGTCTGTGCTCGAGTCACCTCGAAACTCGAAGACTGACGTGTCTGCGTTTCCGAGTAGAAAATCAAGAAAGACAGACAAAAGAAGAAAAAAGAGTCATGCAAGATAGAATTGTAAACAGTAAATGAAGATTTCAGTGTCGCTTACCTCACACGAATCTCTTTTGCCGCCCTCGTAACCAGCACAGATGAAGATATTTGGAATATCTTCAATATAGCCAGCATTCCTGTACATAACCTCGCACTCTCCGTTGGTAATGACAGGCACAGGGACTTTTTGCATCAATGACGGAAGCGGCCCGTCTGTCGAAACAGAAAAATAATCCACATACGATAAGCATATGCAGCACTTTTACATCTGAAAAGTTTGAATTAAAAAATTATCATTGTCTGCTGAAAGAGCAAACACAAGTTATTGATTTAATAAATCAGTGAAGAAAGCAGCTTGGCGCGAACAAAATTTATTCGTATGAAATTTTGTTAGTCTAACAGACTCATAGACATAACAATTTTCAAAACGGAACATTAGATTCATTGAACAATACTGGCTAAACGTGCATCTCCAATTGATATTTTTAGTGTATAACTAATGGATATTTTTCTTGTATAAATAATGGACATTTTTCGTGCACACCTAGTGGGTATCCTTCCGTTTTAGCAGACAGTAATTCAGTTAAGTAAATTTATCTGATGAACATTTACCTAGACACGCATTCGGACTTTGCGTATACTCGTACTTACCAAAACGAATACTTGAGTAAACGACTGACACTAATTTTTCCAAAGACTTATTCACCACGAGCAAGTGATGGTGGCACCAGTTACATGAGAGAGGGATTATATTAGCTATAAGGGGAATTTATTGAGAAAGTACGAGAAGGAAAGGACTAGTTCTCAAATGTGAGGAATACAAGCACATTGTCTTATTCAAGCGTTTAGTACAAAAAGGTTAAAAATCAATAAAAATGAAATTTGAAAATTAGGTCCTCGCTTAAAATGAGCTCTTTTAAGATTAATTGAAAATAATGCAGTATCATTAGTGTATTTTCATGGCTAAAGCATGAAAAGGGAACAAGTTACGTCCAAACGCTAGGAGAAATCGCAAGTTTTACAAGTTTTGCAGATTAATTTTATTACGAAAGTTATAAAGTTGAAGCAGCTCTATAATTTAAAGGCTTTTCATATTCTCAGAAATAGCCTGACAGTTGTTTCGTAATGGGAAAATCCTATTAGTCGTTATTTCTGCCAACGCCGAGACAAATTTAATGTCATTTTAAATGAATGGACGAGTGTAGGTCCTCTGAAGGAATTTTAGCCACTTTTTTTTGAAAGAGACATTTGACTCTGTACCGAATGTTAATTGATTTCGATAACGTTATATAAATACAATTTAGTTTATTTCCAAAAGTCAATGTTATTTAGCATGACTAGTTAGTAACACCATGTTAGCATCATGTTTAGTACATGCCGAAAGTCTTACCTTTAACACCAGTGTACGGAGTATTAATCAGCGATTGGTCACTACGTCTAAAAAATGTACGATAAAATATAAATCCCTGTATTGTACTGACCCCATCAATATATTAGCCAGAAAATGTAACTTTATTGATAACTGATGTGCCCCCACCCCACACCCTTGTGAGTCGGGACTATGCAGTCCTAAATTAAAAAACAAAACATTTTTACCTAAACTTGATTACAAAACACATCAGAAATGGTGTTCTCAATATTTAGACCTTTGTTTTCAATCACTGCAGTGCATTTACGAAAACAAGATTTTAGCAAATTCTGACATTGAGCAACTATAATCTAGACCCGTTGAGCAACTACAGGGTGTCTCAAAAAAATGTACTCACACTTCGAATGACGAGAGATCCTTTATTTATGAACATACAGTGAAATAGAATAGCTTCGAATACAAAAGACAAATGTGATTAAAGAATCATGTTCGCAAATGTTCGAATTGATGACCATTATTGTCTAGACAACGCTGATAACGCACACCAATGGATAACGCATGTTAACAACGGTTAAAGGGTGAGTACACTTTTTTGAGACTCCCTGTATATAATATTAGCCGCAAATCATCAAATGTTGTTGGATTTCTCGACACAACATTCTGTCTAAGAGTTTTCCATAGGTTTCTATTGGATTCATGTCGGGACTCTGAAAAGACCACTCTACATATAACCTCTACTCCTTAATTCATAAGACAACCCACAACGAGCTTTGTCTTGTAGCATGGAGCATTATCCAGCATAAAAACAGAAGTATCAATTCCAAAATTCTGCAAAACTGGCAAATGTTGGTCTAGCACATTCTCGTAAACAACGGTGTTAATTCTAGCGTATAAACGCACAAGAGGTGATGTAACCTGACCTAATGTCATACCGAAAACTATTTCACCTCCCCCCACTAAACTTTACAGTTTTCGTTGTACAGTTTGATTTCAAACATTCACCAATTATTCTTCTTACAAACTGTTTGTCATCGCTACTAAATACATTGGATTTAGATTTATCACTGAAAAATACTTTTTTCCAATTGTCCTCTGACCAACTGACATGTTTCCTTGCAAATGTCAATCGTGCTGCCTGATTCTTGTCGCTTATCAGCGGCTTTTTCCTAGGTCTTACATAAAGGCCTATTTCAAGTAATCGCTTGGACACAGGTGGTAAAACATTTGTACAGCCTTCAATTTGATTAGAAATTCTACCCGCTGTTAGAAAAATCTTTTAGTGCTAGACGTTGCATAACCTTCTCTTACTGTAATTTTCTTTGGTTTACCCGGCTTCTTTGTATTAGTTAGCCCACCAGTTTTATTATCCAGTTTCCAGCACTCTTAGAATGATTGATCTGTTTAGCAATTTGTTCAATTGTATGATTTTTCTTTCGTAATTTCACAATTTCGTTTTAAAAGCTGCATCAACTTCGATTCACTTTATCATGGTTACAAATGTTAGTGATGATAAGCAGTCTATATTGTCTTCATCTTTATCTGCTATCATGAGAAAACCGGTTATTTCATAAATTTCATATCTTTTTTAAATTTTGTTCGGTAATTTTGGCTACTCAAAAAGTATTAACATGTCAACTAATAATTGTAATATTATTAAGGCAACCTGAAAATTTGAGAAATAATTCAAGTACTGTAAGTCTAGAGTGTCACTGTAAAGTCTAGACTAAGTGCAAATTTCCCAAAAATTTATTCACATTTTTTGTATGTAGGTTTCAATGTTTTTATATTTGTTTCTCAATTTTGAGCGGCACCTTAAAGTAGTTGACTATTTTACTCATTTTACATCAAAACATCTTAATTAACTACAACACTGTTATTCTATACTTGCGTGACAAATATTTCTCATCCATAATAAAGATGAATACTTGCCAATGTATAATAAACACAAGTGACCTCTAGCAACTAAAGAATTTTGCAAACAAACAATACAATCTCTCTGAATGAGAACTAGCCTATCATAAGGAAACGAAGCATCGATTAAAATGTTGCAGACAACCACCTTCATTCCGGAAGCACTGAACGCCACACATTTGAACACTTTAACTTTTATTAAATACTAGTAACTAAGAGAAGCAAACGAAAAATTGAAGCACTAAAGTAGAACGCATAAACCATTTTTGCCCGTATTTTTACAAGTCATAAAGCATATAATTCCACTATCCTGGCATGTAAAAGAAATAATATTAGGAAAAAGTACAATAAAAGTTTTTAAATTCTCGTCCCCGTTGAGTTTTCCAAGTAAAGCTCAGCTGTACTTCTCATGTACTTGCTAAATGGAGAGAGCGTTGAAATAATACAAACTTTCAGCATGCACTTTTCACCGTCATTTAAGTCAGTCGCACTCAAACAGGAGCTTGGTTAAAATAATAAAATAATACAGTTGCATTTTCTCCCAAAAGTCGGGTATCATGGGGGCTAGAAAACCGATCAGGAATCTCATAACACTGACTTACAGCAGTTGAAAATCAGATGTCTACGTACTACACTTTCTTCTCGATTTTGATTGCATCTGTTTTAAACAAGCGCTATTGAGTTATTTTCCCCGTTTAGTGTAATTACCTCTAAACTCTAGCAACAATCATTACCTAGCGACAACTCTCTTGGCATCTTCTTCTTTTGCGTCTTCTGTTTCAGGAGGCTTTTACTTAGGAATTTTTTATTACTGATTAAAAATTATAGAAGGCAAACACTTGTGTTTATATATCATTAGAAATTGAAACAAAGTTCCATTTATTCATACTGGCTTATATGACTTTACTGCTCTTTCTTTCTTGGGGATAACTTGTAGCAGTATCTATAATTTGTAGCAGCAATATATCAAAGTAGTAGTACGCACCACATAAGGAATATAAAGTTTACGTAATTTAAAGGGCAGATGCTTTATCATTTTACGAACCAGAACATTTTTTGGAACTAAACTAGTATTAGGATTTCTTCATTTCTTCCCTCTTTCCTCGAAGTTATTGGCGTTCATTATCTTTGAGTAACTAACAATATGCTTCAATAATTATTTACATACATCATGAAGGAGACTTACATCTCTTGCACTAATATTTTCTTTCCTTTCCCATCAGAACAGATGTTTATAACGTTACTTAATAAAGTAGAAACAGCAACAAGAAGTTTTCATCGCACAGTTCTATCACCCTGTTTCGCCATACAAACAGAGATAGTAATTTCAACTACTGACATTTATCAACGAATTTTGAGCTCCGTGTCAGTTAATAATGGTTTTCAAACAAATAATTTGTTGATATTCAACTAGATGCTTTAATAACCTATATTAGTGATATAAATTCAGTAGAATTCCTTTAAACCAGCACTCGCTGGCCAAGCTTTATACATACATTCATTGTGTTTTTTCTTCTGTAACTGCTTTAAACAATTGATATTGTTTTCCTTTTATGTCTAGCGTGTCTATGAATTGTTTGTGGTTACTTGGGTGATATTACCGGCAACTGCAAAGTCCCATGGGTCCCGGTTAAAAAGACGTCTACTGTACTCTCATTTTTTAACCTATCTATCGTAATTTAAAACTATTAGTCCTTCCTGAGCATTGAGGCTAATAACATAATAGTCATAAATAATCGCATACCTTATTACTACAAGGTAAATTCAAAGTAGTTATAGTATAATTATTTACTCAAACATAAAACTGAGTTATATTTTAGCGCTAACTTATTTTATACTCGAGGAAGCAATAACGTGCATGTTCAAGTTCTGTACTATTTCGGTCTCTCCTTCATGACTGATTCCATCTCTCTTTCATGATTAATTCCATCTCTCTTTAATGATTAATTCCATCTCTCCTTCATGACTAATTCCATTTCTCCTTCCTGATTGATTCCGTCTTTTTCATGACTGATTCTATCTCTCCTTCAAGACTGATTCAGTCTCTCCTTGATTAACTAGTTTATGTTTTCCAAGTAAACTTAGACTTAGTACATGCCTTAGCCTCGTATCATAGCTTCAGTTTAACGATCCTATCCCTTTTTCTTATTTTCATTGTCAAAAGTATTCAGCTTCTTCTAAGCTAAGCGAATTAATTGGATATTGCGAAGTTTTTCACTTATTGAACTATAGCTAGAACTTCCAGTATTAATTCTATCTAGACACTAGCATTTTTATACAAAAACTTGCACGTAAGTTCTATTCAATTTTTTCAAGAAAAAAATGCACCTTCATGACAATCCTCGGAAAAAATTCATCCAGTACATTATTCTTCTCCTCATTACTAATCTCAGACCTTAAATCTTGCACACCATACAGAATATTTTTAATAAAATTCCCCTCTCACACGAACTCTTCTTCCACTTGAGCTCAAACGAAATGCATGCCTTCAAATCAGTGTTTCAACAAAGTTTACAACGGGGAATACAACGGCCGATGAGAAAAAGCAGAGACTCAATAGCACCTGGCAAACACGAAGGAGCAAAGAAGGATTTCAGGCTGATGAAGCACCGTGACAGATGCCAGGGAAGAACACTAGATTGTCAGTTGGTCACCGGGAAATGTAAGCGAAAGAGAAGTCGTTGTAAGAAGTCACAACGAGTACAAACCTCGTCTGTCTTCTTGGGATCAAGTTAAAGAAGAAAAGCTACTTAAATTCGCATACAATCAATGTATTTATACAACCGAGATGCTAACATCTAACATCGTGGAATCATGCTCAAAGAATATAAACAAGTGAATATATGTACAAAAATACATGATTTCCAGATTTCATTGATAGATTGTCAAACAAGAGGCAAATATAAAATGAATTAAGCTATGTACAAAACAATGGTAAACAAGTCAGTGAAAAATATTATGTTAATGAGCAGAATGTAAATACTATACTTAAAAGAGATTGTTCCATTTGCTCATTTAAACGGAATCATAGTTATTATTAAAAGAAAAAATTACAGTGTTTGAATTCCAAGTATGCAACAATAATTGACTAAGCTTGAAAACAGACTTACAGGCAATAAGGCAACAATTGTTTAAACTCTGGCCAGGTCTAGCTTTTATTCCATCTTACTGCATGTCTAACTCTCTGCATTATTGCTTTGCGATACCAAAACTTCTTTCGATAGTATCAAAATTGAGACTACGTGATTTACTTTTGATCTTTTTAGAGTTCCTCAACTGAAAAAGCCTTTACTTTTTTATATACTATTGAGGTTTGGCTCTAGACACATGGCGCTTTTTAAACGAGTTTCGAGTTCTATTTCAGACCAGGAAACAGATTAGGGACTGGAGGACTGGGGACTCTCTGTTTCTGAAAAAATTTACTCTCCCATACAAGAGCTACTCTTTTTAGTAGGATACTAATGCCATCATTTACATCGCACCAGGCATATTTTTCATAGATCTTGTAAGCACAAGTGAAATACGAAGTATTTATAATCGAACTTTAGAATCTCATTATGGTAGGTAAGTTCGAGTGACAGCGCGAGTTAGAATATCATGCAAGAGAACTGGAATTTTTTCATAAATGAATAAATTTAGGATTGAGAAATAATGGAAGGCCATAAAAGATATTTCTCCACTCAGGGATGCTGAACTCACCTTCATATAGCCTGCCCCATCCCGAGACGAAGCCTGTGTCTCCGATGAAGTCGTAATCGTCCTCCGGGATGCAGATCGGTATAATATTCGGTTGGAAAGTGACTGGTTCATTGAACCTGACGCGAAACCATTCAATTTAGAAAATACAATTTTTTCAGGCAAGCATTGTAAATGCAAGCTAAATATGTACATCTTTTTAAAATGCTTCTCATAGGGCTGAGAAACAGGCAGACTAGCGAGCACCGGTAATATGCTAGGCCGGAAAAACTCTCAAAATTCATTCTAGTGTCCTCCACAATAATCACACAATGGATTATATTCCCTAGAAGAGTCCCGCTCACTACGGTCATGATAGACTGGCACTAGCTTTGACGGAAATTCCGTGTTTCTTTGTTTTAAGGTTATGTTTCACGTAGTGCGAAACCCAAATGATATTACCAACTGTATGACATTTATACCCAAAGGGTTGGAAAATATCCAGTGATATATTGAAAGCTTTGGAACTGATTTAGTAGCCGGGCATATTCTATATCATAGATATGAAAAATATGCGTTTGTTTATTATCAGGTTGTCCAGAAAGTTCATGCCGATTTTTAAAGAAGAGAAAAAGTTCAATATATATAAGCCAATACATTTTTAATCAACCAAGTATGAACCATTTTGTTGCACAAAGCGTTTCTATCTTTCTTTTGACTAGAAAATACTCTCATCGTAGAATTGAGGTGGTTTCATGCCAAAGATTTCATCAGGGTATCTTTTTAGGTCATCCCCGAAACTAAAACTTTTACCATTAAGACTATTCTGCTAAGACCGAAATAAATGATCATCCGAAGGAGGAATACCTGGTGAATATGGAAAATGGGATTACACATCCCAGCTAAGCTGCAGCAATTTTTGACAGATTTCAAAAGAAACGTGTGGTCTGACATTAGCCTGATGGATCACTATAAACTCGTATATATCTTTCGTTGCTGTGATGGATTGTTCTTCCATGGAAATAGAAAAGCATCAGGTGTGCTGTAAATGGAGGTGTAGTCAAATTTTACTTTCCAAACTCAATCATGTTCCTAATAAGTCGAAAGATGAACTACCAAAAATTGGCACAAACTTTCCGGACAACCCTGGCACCCAACATAATTTTCTCGGAATTTCTATTAATAAGACGGAGAAAGTGTGAATAGCCATCTTCCTGGCTAAATATTAAAATACATACCCATTTGCTACATAATTTCTATTGACTAATTAAAAAATTAATAAAGACTATTGTGGCAGTTACACTTTTGCTTAAAATGACCATAACTTATCACGCTGAAACGCGATAAAAATAATTTTTTAGCTGAGTGGGATGATTCGCTCATTTTCGGACTACTATGTATATACATGAAATAAACGTGACCGCACCTCACTATAACCGGCTGTGACCATCGAAGAACAAAGCTTACCTGAGAAGAGCCAAGTCGTATTCGAAAGTTCTTGGATCGAACTGAGGGTGTGTGGCGATGATCTGGACTTTGCGCTCCATGTGACCGTATGGCTCGTCCGCGCGCTCCAAGTCAAACTCGCCGAGCCTCAGCAGCAGCTGGTCTGGCAGCACGCTGTCATAAACGCCAATTTTAAAGGCACTTTAATTGATAAGTTAGTATAAACCCGTGGACATTCAACGATTTAAAATTCGGATAATACATTTGGGAGGCACTTTTTTTTATACACAGAGCTAGAGGATTCCGTAATGCACTAGGGTCTGAACTCATGCACCGCTGTACTTTCTGCAACAGTTGTGGTTCCGAGTATGCATCTGGTATTTAAGATTTAAGACGAATTATTGTTCTAAATGAATATTTTTTATGAATATATATATAGAACTTGCATTGTGTATCTTATCTACCGATAACATGGTCGTGGAAATTTCACGGTGTAAATGCGATGAAGTTAAGAATATATGAAATAAAATACATTTTTCCCTTTTACATAACGGGAACAAAAGTCAAAGTAGTCATTTACTTTAGATTCTGACTTCAATTCAATAATTTTTCTTCAGCAATAGAAAGGAAGAAATGGGACGGACACATAGATAGAGAAATGGAGATACACTGTGTATTGTGTAAGTGGATCTTTAAAATATGTTTTTGATATGCATGGTATGAAGACAAGCATGGTCACATACCACTGCAAAGGATACCTACCACCTAAAAATTTTATAACAAGGCATTTAAAAAAACAGAATTGTAGTATATCTGATGCATCGACTTCTTTGGAAATACGCTTTACTCGTCTAGTGCATCGGAACGAATGTTATCTGAGAAATGTACGGTGGAAAACTTCGAGTTCATTTCTTACATAATGTTGGAACCCATGGACACAAAACAAGACGCAAAAAAACGCTCATCCCAATGAAAACAAAAGTGACGCAAGCGTCTACAGAAACTAATGAGTCAGAAATTAATGCGACAGAAATTAAAGTGAGAGAAATTTTTATTATGACAAATTAATGTGACATATGCATTAATAGCGATTAATGTGATAGAAGATTAATGTGTTTAAAGAAATTAACGAGACAAAAGAGTTCACAGAAATTAACGTGATGGAAGTACGTAACCATCAGTACAGAAGCAATAGTGACCTAGACAGCCTTCTTCTCATCGAAATTAACAAGTTCAGATTAAATGAAAAAAGAGTGTCTTAGTTCCCATACTGACAATCATATTCACCCCACACTTGCTCAGCAGTTATGGACAAGAAGCTTACTTTACGAAATCACTCAAAATTTATCTCACTGCATTTAGTTTTTAGCTTCCCAAAATAAACGTACCATACCTATTTAAACAATTTCTTAGGAAAAAATATTTTCTTCGTTTTTATACTAAGACCGTAGTCAGTCGGGAACAAAATCGCAGTGTTTCAATAAGACTACAGCCACGTGGCATCTTGATGCCAGCGTAATGAAACTGTGTAGCAGCCATGAGCCATCCTGCATTACTAGCCACAGAAATTCATCAGTTTGTCACAAGAATCAAAGTAGAGCAATTAAATACACTTATGTATTCGTGTTTTGAAAAATTATTCATCTAATATCAAACATGGAGAATTAATTATACCAATATGGGTGGTTTTTATTTATTTTTATGGATCATGTTCCGTTTTCATTCAAAAATGTGTTTCAGATGCGCCGCTAGACCGTTCACAAGCATACCAAAAAAATTACTCGAAGAACATTATAATCACCCCTGTACTATTTTCTAGCTGGAGACTCATGTGATGTCTCTAAATCACGAGTTTAAAAATATCAGCGCAAATTAAAAAAAGAGAGGAACTCTTTAAAAATGAATCTACATACATAAACACAATTACGACCAATCTCTAACAAAATGAAAGCTGTGACTGCATACTTTAAAACTCGGTTGAGCAGCCCTACAAATCTTGCAAGGGTTAAATTACGGATTGCCTAAAACACTCAGGGAGCTGCGTTTCCTTGACGTTACTCGTACAACAGTCTGTTTTTCCAGTTCTTATGGAAGAGAAAGAAGAACTTTTTTGGTCACGTCTAACTTCAGGAAGCACCATACGATTGCACCACTTAATACGCATAGCGTCTCATCTATGAGGCATGACTGCCGTTCAGCGAGTTCGAATACAACTCTTTTCAAAACGTGATACGCGCATACTGAAAAACCATTATTGACAGAGTTATATTGACAATAATCAGTGTTGTACTTTCATACAACTTGGTTGACAACAAAATGTTGCTTCGTACATACTTCTCGACACAATGTGCTGCAGTGATGGCCCAGTTCTCGTTAACGAGGGCAGCGCCGCACTTGTGGAGGTAGGTCACAGAGCGCCACTGTCGCAGCGACACCTGCCACGGCCACTCCCCAAAGCTCGCTTGAGACCCCCCCACGATCCGCCGACTTGGGTACACTGGCTGCCCGCAGACTGCGCGAAAGAAAACCTTACAGGGTAGAGCTCCCCAAACCTCGAGTGCGCAGACGGTTTATAAAGAAGTATTATAAGAATGATAGCATTTTAATCTTTTTTCTATGAATGACACCTCTTGCTACTACTATCGTGTTCACAGCCCGTAAAGTCAACTTTGCTTGCTCTGAACACGACAGTTGGTAGCGGTACCGAGAGTTACTGTCAGTAGGCAGAGGATTGAAGAAGAGTTTTTAATTTTCCATGGTAGGCACAGTCCACAAGCCAGAATCAGAAAGCAAAGCTGTGCTTATAAAAGGCTTCAAGTTGTGCTTTAACTTTAAGTGTATGAGGTACATTGTTCACTCAAATGTAACCTGAAGAAACGTGTGTTATAACTATAGAGTTCAGGACCTAACAATCTAAAATTAAGCATGCACATTCTATATGGATCTGGGACTGGTTTCCATAAGTTAAATATAAATTGAGTGAAAAATAAAATATTCCAATATCACCTATTCTGAATGCGTTAAACAACAAAAAATATCTTTAATTTGAGAGAGTTCAGGCTAACCAACTTGTAGAAGTGAATCGAGTCAAAGAAATAAATATATCAATGGTAATCATGCACTTTCGGTACAAATGACGTACGTTAAAAAGTGCTCTATTGATGGTGATCATTGTTAATTGAACGCATTCTATGAATATATTGTACGTCTGTAAAACCGTTCTAATAACTTTTATATTCTTAACTTACTTTGAACTAAAGCTTAAATGCAAACGTGCAGGGACAGACTCTTTCAACCAGCAGTGTAAATATACACCGCTACACGTATTCCCGCTCCTTGTTTGAACTGTGAACGTTCTCGATAAATTCAACGTTATGAGCCCATTAGTTTTTTTGTTTCAATAGACACGATATTCAAAGTTGAAAATCTACAGTTATAAAATTAGGAACTATGCATACTTACTTTCTTTAAAGGAAGACGTCTTCAAACGATGAAGTAATTGTTCTTCTTGAGTTTCAAACTGCTGTTCTGGCTGGACAGTCTTATTTGGGAGTAACGCACCGATGCCAACAACTGCTCCCGATTCATCAGGTTTAGAAACTTCGGAACTTGAACTTTCAGGATTTACGATCTCTTCTACAGGACTCTTATCCGTCGATGATACTTCCTCACTAGCAGATACAGTCGACGCAACTTCTGTAGGGATACTTTCCTGGGGAATTTCTGTCGTTGAATCCACCGAATCACCTGGTGAGACTTCTTCTTCAAAGCTTCCTACCGGATAACTTCCAGCAACAGACTCATTTTTGACAGTTTCAGGTACCGATACAATTTGAACTCCTGGAACAATAACATTTTCACCTAAAGATGGCAATGAGATACCTGTGCCGTGTTCTGAAACATTACTAGGAGCAACTGTGGTAGGGATTTCATTGTTTGTTATGTCAGTTTCAGCCAAAGTGTGCTCATCCCCCTTAATTCCTGACTCAGTGCTACTTTCAGACTGACTCACATCATCATCAGGTGTCTTCAAATCGTCAGAACTAACTGTTGTGCCAATTGATGCTCCACTATTAGTAGTAGATGCTCCAGGATCGTTACCAGTAGACACACCACTGACTTCGCTCTCTGAATTACTGGCTGCATCATCCTTGTCAGCAGTATTGACATCCACAGTAGTGGATCCCTCAAGCGCACCAGAATCGTCCCCACTGGAGCTACTAATTTCACTAGTAGTTCCTGTGACTACTGCAAGTGCATCATCATCACCTTCAGCACCTTCACCTCCGCTTGGTGAGACAGTTGCTTCGCCACCTGGAACCTCCTTGACAGAATCGGCGACGAGGCTCTCAACAGTAGAAGGATTCTCGCCGCTTTCTCCAGCTGAAATGTCAATGGAAGCCGAGTCAGATAAACTCTGAGAGTCACTTGGTTCTGGAAGTACAGTACTATCTGTCTGTTGTGGAGTAACAGTTGTTATATCCTCTGCTAGGCTATTATTGTCGTCCGATACCTCAGGAGATTCAGTACTCTCGCTGGACCCCGAAGGCTGAGAAGCTATCTCATGTTCATCTTGGCTTAATGGTTTTTCAGAAACGGCTACAGTAGCTAGAGTTGTTTCGCTTTCACTCTGTTCAACAGCTAATTCACTTTCGGTTCGTTCAGAAGAAAAAGTAGATACATCATTTTCATCGGTCGTAAAAGGAATTGCTTCTGTTGTAGGTACTGTTTCAGATACTTCGGTATCGGTAGTTTGATTACTTGATTCTGTCACTTCTGACGAACCAGTTTGCTCTCCATCACTAGTGGCCGAAGTGCTAGAATCTGCCGCAGTTGAGCTTACCATGGGACTCTCTGCTCCTCCAACCTCATTTTCCGAACTGTTTGAAACCGAAGTTGAATCGTGTTCAGAAGTTTGATTGACTGTTGTTCCCTGAATAACTGATGTCACAGACGAACTATCAGAGGTATCATCTACAGTATGTTCTGAATTTATTTCATTTTCACTAATGGTTTGTCCCTGACTTTCTTCAGATTGCCCAATATATGCCTCAGTAGCTGAGAAAGCATAGTCGATTTCCACAGATGTCACTGTACCAATGCCAACTCCTATTATCTGGGATTCTGATTCTTGATTGGATTCACTCTCAGCCTCAAGAACTTCACTCGGAATTTCAGGAGTGACGTTATCGGTGTTTTGATCGGTATCTGAGACTTGAGGAACCACATCTTGACCACTTAATTCATTATCTATAACAGCTGACTGCTGCCCTCCCTCTATTTCATTTTGCTCACTAATAATAGAAGCTTCACCTAGCTCTTGAATACTTGTAATTTGATTTTCGCCACTTGTCTGTTGATTTTGATCAGATTGACCTTCAGCCTGATTAGCCGTTACCTGAGATTCTTCAGTAATTAAAGAACCTTCTTCAACCGTGCTTAGAGTTGGTTCGTCTGTGTGAGGCTGAACAGACTCCTTTAAACTTTGTTCAGCAGTGGTTGACTCGCCCAGAGTCGCATCAAAAGTTTGATCACTCATGGTTTCGTCTCCCGTAACTTGCGTTCTTTCTCCGTTGACTAAGACTTGGTCTCCATTTTCCGGTTGGGAATCGCCATTGACTTGGATTTGATTGGTTTCACCATTTTCCTCTCCTCCTTTTTCTTGCGGGCTGCTCTCTTCCACCATTTGCTGTTCAATAGCTTCCATATCTAGATCCACAGAGCTCGCGGACTGAGCTCCAGCAATGAAAACTTGTTGCACTTCTTGGACACCACTAAAAGAATCCTCCACATTGCTGGAATGAAGTAGAGTAGTCCGTGATGTGCTGGTGTCGAAAGACTCGCTGTGCAGCGTAGTTTGTCCTGTAATCATGCCCAGCAAATTACTACTAGTCTGTGGTGCTGAAGAAGATGCAGCATCAGGAGTGGCTGTTTGTGGTGGACTAGTCGTGGCCAGTACATAAACATCTGTTTTCATGACTGTGTGTTCGGGTTTTTTACTTCCTGGTTTCAATTTGCAGCACGAGCCAAAATAAAATCTGTAAAAGATGAGATTAGTGTTAATATACTTTTTAAAATTCCTGAGTTATGCTATTCAGAGATTGTTAGAGATATAAAAAATGTTACATTTGGCCTAGTTTAAGAAGGTTCAGTGTGGTGCATGACTGCATGAATATTAGAAACAGTTTTTGGGTGACTGAAACAGTTGTTCTATCAAAACTTATTTTATTCGTGGATTCCACGTAATTGCAAAGTTCTAAATTACAAACATTATAATGCAGACAGTCACTTAAAATGCATTTTCATAAAACACACCTCTCAATGCAAGTTCCCAGGTGAGAACCCTCCGCTTTCATGCAGTCCCATGCAAACATGCAGACTCCAGTGTCCCCCTCCTTCGTGGCGCAAGGCAGGGGCTGGATATTGCGACCGTAACCTGTGAATAACACAAAGATAGTCAATGAAGAAAATACAAGAGTCCTTCCGATATAAGCGGTTTCACCATCATGCTCGTTTTACACTTTAGCGTTGGAGTCATCCGGCATTACATATTCTACATACCTGGAGAATAAGGGGAATTTCAAGGTAATAGTAATGCATATAAAAGGAAAAGAACCGAAGTAACAATCATTTTCATATTACAATAGGCTTCAAGTTCGTCAGCCATAGCTAATGTCAAGTGAAGATTGAAAAATATTCATATTTTACCTCAGTTTCTTTCTATCAAATGGAGGGATATACGAAGAAACAAAAATAAAACCTATTCGGAATTAAAACATCTATGAAACAAGAGTGAAATGGTAGTTCAGCTGGTTCATGAGTGATAATATTTGGCATTAAAACAATCAAAGCCTAGAATTTAATTTCAAGATGCAAAGGTTGAAGTACTCCTAAAATTACAGCTTAATAGTTTGATATTTTAGGAAGATACTGCATGATTTCTGCAGGTAACTATAGAGGACATGATAAGTGGAATCCACTAGTGAATCCACTATTTTCCGAGCCTCTAGCGTTAAGGCTGAGTGTGCCTCCTCCAACGTTGCCGATGCGTATTATGAACAACCACAGTTATTAAGGGTATTTCTGGATGAATGACAGCCAAAGCACAAAATTACAAAGGAACCCATAATTTTTCTTAACTTTCATTATGTGAAGCACTAACATACGAAAACAATTATTCCAAAAAAATCCATTGATAATTATCCACGAGTGAACTTCAACGCATTAGAAGAAACTGATCAATTTATTATAATTGGAAGGTACTTAACCAAGTTTATTAGAGATTTATCAAGTTATTTTTGCATTTTTTCCTCCTGATGAAATATCTTCACGCTGAACAGTTGATAGCGTTAGACAGTCTTGAGCTAATGAGAAAGCAGGGTATTTAACTAACAACCACGTATTATAATTCTACGTTTATGACAAGAATGTTTTGCACAGAGTCCTTTGTTTTGAATCTATATTTACCGTATTAGGATATGAATGAAATTTCTATTGGTCTTTTGGAGAATACTTGAAATACCAAACAAATATTTTCCATTGGTAAGATTAACTTATCTCAGACATCCATTTTAAGTTACAGAAAATACTCGGGTACTTCCATCATTTAAGCCCATCAGCAATATTCATTTATCCCCGACAGACATTCCAAGTTATAGAAGATCCTCTGGTACTTTCCACCATTTCAGTCTATTCGTTGCGTAAACTTACCCCCAACAGCCATTGTAAACCAAAGAAACTACTCTGGTACTTTCATCATTAAAGTTTACTCAGAAAATTTCTGAGAAGCCCACCTCGTCTGGCATGATTGGCGTAATAAAGGAAAGGATGGACTGCCTCCAGTAGCGGCAGACACAACAGCGCCACCACCCCGAACAACGCTCTCCAGCTCCGCCTTCTGTCACTTATGTGCGAGGTGCTCATTTTGTGCTCGAATTCCCTAGTACGTGCGTGTTTGTGTTTGTTATTTTATGAAGAGTGGAAGATCGGGTGATGCTATTTATGGAATAAAAATTTGGAATAGTTTTGAAACAATCGTTAACTAACAATATGTGATATCCTAATATTCAATGTTTCCAATAAAGAAGTGAAATCTCTTGGTTGTTTATACGTTTGGATTAAATTCTGCAAATGATAAATTATTATGGCTGAAAAAATGGATGAAGATGGCACTGTGTTGAGCAAAAATTTGAATTTATCTCGACGTTCACTTCATAGCTTATAGGGTGTGGAGGAGCGGTGCTATCGAGTGTGAGCAGGTGAAGTAGCGCAGAGATGGGTGGACTTTTGTACGAAAATCACAGCATGATCTCGGGGAATCCTGGAAAATTATGGAAGAGTCAATACTGACCGACATTTACCAAAAATATGTATGTTCATAAATACCAACGTGAATCATTTCAAGAAAGTTAAAATAAAATTGTGAGCAGGAACAAGTCTCACGATTTGAAGTACAGTAAATAATTTTTAAAAACATTTTCATCAATACTAGGAGAACAACAGACAGCGACGTCAGTCATATTGATAGTGCTTTCTCCAAATGAGATAAAAAAGAACTAGAAAAAGGAAAAAGAAATAGAAAAAGGAAAGAAGTAGGAAAAGGAAAGAGAAGTAGAAAAAGGAAAAAGAAGTAGAAAAAGGAAAGAGTAAAAAAGTTAAAAAGAAGAAAAGAAAAAATGAAGTAGAAAAAGACAGATGTAGTAGAAAAGGAAAAGTGAGGCTTACTTTCCTACTGAACTAAACCTACGACAGTCTCCAGTAACAAGCAGTGCCGACTCTGCGGTGGGTAGCTAGAGTAATTACTTGAATATGCCAACTCCTCAAGTACGCTGACGAAGACAGGCACCATTAACATGCCACTGAGTAAAATTAATTAAACTTTAAAACATCGAAGAGCGCCAAGTCTCCAAGATGCACTAAAGCTTGACCTCCTTCAGCGCAAGAATTATTGTTAGCTCGGCCCGTGATGTCAACAGCACATTTTCTCCCGACTCTGGCAGACGCAACTCCAGTGAGAAGGACAGGTCGAAGCGACAGGACAGCTCCTCCATCCGAAAGATCCAGCAATGATTCAGATGTCATTATGAATCATTAAGAATCATACATGAATTTATGAATCACCAATATGAATACAACAGCTACTACGTCTTCGAGGAAAAAGCCAGTGTACTCTGTAGGTTCCAATAGGCACGTAATTTGTCAATGTTGAATTGTGGCATTTCTAACTAGAATAAGAAAAGCGTACTCAAACGACCATGAAGACCAGCTGCGTTTTGCAACGTCTGGGCAGTTCTGACACACGTTTCTAGACCCGATTGCAGCGCAGAGGAAATATATACGGATTTATTTCTAGCATAAATATAGTATTAACTCGTTGACTCCGAAGTGGTACGTATGTGTACCACTGAGGTTAGGTTCTGTAATTTTTTCAGATCCTTCTAGTGACTATACGCACAAAGTGAAGATTTACACCAGTCAGGCAATCGGAGGCAACGTGTTAAAGTGTAGTTAATAGAAGAAAATGTCTAAGGGACTTTATCGTAAAAAATGAGCTTAAATATTTTAAAGAAAGGGTTATTAAAAGCCGTAAAATTAAAGTGAGAAGCGCTAGTAAAAAATGTTGAAAACGAGAAGCATGACTGTTGGAGATTATCGTTATGTACACATATGCAATACAGAGCGCATGAATTATAAACGCATGAATGTCAATAGCGCAAGCAGGAACACGAATTCTGGAAGTAGCTCAGTGCGCTGTCTGGCCTCCCTGACCCACATACCAGTAAGAGCAACATCACAAATAATAACAGCAACAGCATCAGCACCAGCATTTGGAACCCTGCTCCCCTCGAAGAATGTTTAGTGACAGGAAGATGACAAGAATAGGTCCTCAAAATCATTGTGTAAACTGCAGCGTCTGAACTCCACAAAATTTCAATTGAAAGGTATAACCATCATGGACATTTATTAGCGACAAGGTATTGAAATACGTTATCCAAGTTTAATTCTTGTCCATGACGACTCACTCATTCACGTGTGTGTATAGTCATTCACATTTTTGTTCAAAGTCAAGCCGTACACCACAAGAATTTTAATAGTCAGAAAAAATTCCAGGATTCACTAATTGAAGGATCCAATTGACAGTTAAAATACAGAGAAGTACCACACAAATTCTAAGATGAAGCTTCAGACTCAGCCTACAGTAGTGCTCTACCAGCCAAGCACGTTCAACTGCTGGTGAGAACGAAGTTCTGCGGAACAAGAGCATAGATGGTGAATTATCAGGTCATCCCATAAATTCTGTCCGAATTTGCATTTATGAGGTACCCACTTTCCAAGTTTAGGAACTTTTCCAAGTTTTTGATGATGACGATGTACAGTTGTATGGTTTGAAATGAGAATCACTGCCAATTCTTCAGCTGATAAAGCAGGATTTTCTTCAAGGGCTGCTTCAAGAAGCTTTTCATCAAACTCAACTGGACGTCATCTTTTAGAGTGAAATCTCCAACTCTGAATTTCGCAAACCATCTTCTGCTAGTTCTTCCATTCACACATTCCTTTCCCTAAACTGATTGAATGTTTCTAGTCACTTTGGCTGCTGAGTTACCTTTCTTGAACTCATAAAGCATTATGTGCCTCAAATAATTCTTGGGTACTTCCATGTTAGCAGGCTTTTAATCAAACAAAATTTAATTTTATTGTTTTCTGAAATAAAATTTGATCAGTGTAAATGCATCTAAACATAAAAACAATGTTCAGCTCTATTGACATACGCTTTAAATTTCGTTCAATTTAAAAAAAGGTAAAATTTGGACAGAGGTTATGGGATGACCTGATACATACGCGACTAAATTTTCTCACGTTATAATCGACTTCTTCGGTAATTGAAGCTGCACTTGGGGCAGAAATGCTGCACGATGGTCAACATGTTACATGAAAGTGGTGCTCGTGGCCGTTCAATGTCTCCAAGGTTGACCATTCGGTTCTGAAACCCTGGCCGAGGTTAAGGATGCGCACTCCAGCCACACAGTTATGCTTCAGCCATTGAATGCATCTTTATGCTTGTCCTGTCGAGCCTCAACAAAATTGCTTATATCTTAAATGTTATTATCTCGAAAGCAGACTTGAAAATAGAGTAATTACGTGGTGAATATCTTCACGTACATTCAATGATCGTTTTTAAAGTTACTCGACAAAATCAGGAAACCTGGGATTGGTCATGTCGCTTCAACAGAACAGTTCAACCCCCAGTGAATATTATTCCAAAGAAAATTACTGTTATTCTATTGACACAACTCGCCACAGCTAAAAAATAAGTAGTAAAAGCGCATGACCAGAGAAGCAAAAACCAAGAATACTGGGATACAGAGTACCATGACATATGTACGCACTTGCGCCAGAGTGGAACCTCATATCAGCCACTAAAACAAGGCAAGTGAGAGACAATATCAAATATAAATTAACACTCTAAACGGCACAACTAACCCAAGTGGTTCTCACAACCAGTACTGCAGAATGTACAGTAGATTACTAATCTTGAGTTAGCGTAGCATGAAAATATATAGTCTACACTGGAAATGATAATAATATGAAGCAATAATGTTATTTAACTAACGCGTGTTCAGATAATTCAAGCAAA
Organism: Trinorchestia longiramus; assembly: GCA_006783055.1. Classification (NCBI taxonomy): domain Eukaryota; kingdom Metazoa; phylum Arthropoda; class Malacostraca; order Amphipoda; family Talitridae; genus Trinorchestia; species Trinorchestia longiramus. Next base: position 59,696 of record VCRD01001194.1, on the reverse strand, counting down.
TTTTGTAAAAGTTGTACGCAAGCAAGTTTCTTGAAAACGTAGAAAGTTTATAATGAAAGAACACATAAAATACTGACTCCACAAACTGACAGTTGTGAGAAAAACAGAAACCGCACGCGAGAACAATGATTAGGAATGTGAGCCACACACGACTTGGTCAGGAGAAGTGTAGCTTTCACTGCCTTATGACCGAGCTGCAACTCAAGCTCCGTCTGTGGTGAGGTCAGTGGGACGAGTCAAGTCCCGGACCAAATGTGGCATCCGGTGGTGCTGAACCCTCGTCCGCCCTCTGCCTCCGTGTGCCGAAGTGTGTCACATGTTACAGTGTGAGCAATCAACGAAGACCCAACCTAACACATGGCACGTCAGTCTTGGGTCCTGAAATTGCAATCCAGTGAAGAGGCTGGTGATGTCAGCAGATTTATTCTATTTTTCACTCGGCTATAATGTCCGTAAATTCTTGAAACTCCGGAGTGTCCAAGAAACTGCACTCGTATGTGGTACTTCAAATAGATTTATGCTATAGCGTGTCTATTATGTATAGTGTTGATCCCTCAATATTTGACAAAAGTGTCAGAGTGATGTTTGAAAATATTTAATGAATGTCGACCCACGGTGCTTTATTTTACCACGTGCTGTATACTCAGCATAAAACGAAATTATGGGCGAGACTGTCTCTTTAATCATGTATTTATTTTCTCGAGTGACCACAGTACTGTTAGTCCAAACATACCAGCATTCAATGCATTTCAGGATTTCATAGAACATTAACAAGCTAATTTAGCTCGAGAAAAAAAGGCCTTATCATTTGGAGGCCTTATCATTACTCACATATCATTACTCCACGTAATGAAATCACGCCTGACATTTTCCTCGTCCTGTTAATTAATTTCGATTTCGTTCAATGATAGACTTGTTTGAACTCGTAGGAATTTTTCACTGCAAATTTGCGAGTCATGAAAATTCAAACCAGAAAAAGTATTAAGATTTCTTGATTGCATGCTGTAACAAAAGTCAATTTCACTCAATGTCCATTTTTGATGATTTTAGATAGCCAATCTTTTACTTTTCCCAGTCGCATAAGAATAAATTTTCATCTCAAGTATTAGTAACATTTGAAGGAATCGAGCAGAGGTGTCATCTGTGCTATGTAAGTCCGCCATCACACGAGTATCTCTGGCCGAGCTGTCCTGATGCATGCCACTCTGCCCCCACCGCCCCCACTCTGCCCCCACAGCCACCACTCTGCC
>VCRD01001194.1:43048-58311 GCA_006783055.1 Trinorchestia longiramus | reverse complement strand
CTTCTCCGCCTCAAGAGCCGCTACTCCGCCTCAAGAGCGGCTACTCCGCCTCAAAAGCCGCTACTCCGCCTTAAGAGCCGCTACTCCACCTCCAGTCTCACAGCCACATCGGGTAACGGTGCCCTCGCTCCTACCAGCGGTACTAACTTTTTCCCTTTCTTCTAACTTCGACATTTTTTAGGTATAGTTGCATTGCAGTTTTCTTTGGTACATTTTAGGTTCAGTGAACTACTCATGGAACACGCGTCAACATGAGGGCTGTGGCGAGTCTCAATACAGAGTTGAAAGAGATCAAGCTTCGGGAAAACTAGAATAACTGTTTTGATGAACAGTTTTTTTATTTACTCATAGCTAAAATACTATGATACCTTTGAATAAGTTTTAGTTAATCAATTCAAACTATGAATACTATACTAGGAGTATAACTAGTGTTATATGAACTATAAACTGCGTAGAGTTTAGCAAGAGTATTGTCTATCATTCCATTTTTTAGATACGTTACAAACTTTGCTCAAATGTTTTTAGCTTGGGTACCATTTTAATGAACAAGATGCTGAAGCCGATCATCATTGTCATTCGACGTCACCACAATACAAGCATAATGTAAGCAGCACAAGATTGCAGACAGCTCCAGACACTAATAATACATTTCTGCTTGTGTTGGTCTTTAAAACAAATACTTCAATATGAAATAGGTGAAGTTGTATTAACATGCTCTCATTTGAAATCATGAAAATGATCAAGTACGCAGCAGGTTGTCGACATGTAGTTATATTAGGTGTTGAGCTTGTTATTAATTCTCCAAACCCCCGTACATTCCACATTAGAATGCGTTTTTAAAACTATAAAAAAATCATTTTACAAATTTTATGTCAAAACAAATTTTGTACTTTAGTCTTTCTTGGGTTCCTGAACAGAAAGAAATGAGTTCGTTTTATTTCCTCATTCCCAAGAGCAAAACGAGTGATATTCTAAAAACCTTTTTTTGCACCAGTGATACGAGTTTAAAGCTTTAATTTACAGTTCACAGCGTCTTTTCAATGAAGTCTTCGAAAGAAAAGCGAAGGCGAGCAAATGAAAGCGAATAAACAATGAAGACTCAGGAAGATAGAGAAAGATAAAGTATCAAAAACGATGGTGCATAAAATTACAGATTCAATGCTTCGGCCTGTAACATAAACAAAACAATAGCTACGCAGGTTATAAAATTAGACGAGACTCGGTTTCCTGCATCACCTACTGATAACTTTGTGGTGGGTTGACATGACGCTACTGCTGCAAAGCGCTAAGCTTAATCTAAGAATACTGGTGCCGATTGCCTCTCCTGTATACCTTTTATTGAGAAGTTATAAAGCTGGCCTATATCTAAGGAGTCTAGATACACCGAAGAACACTTCTTCACCAAAAAGTAAAAAAGTTGGTTACAAATAAGCTGCAAATAAGTTTTCTCAACAATGTTTTTCCACCGTCCGTTCGCGCCCTATAAATTACTCTCGGAACTATTGGATTCAGCTAATCCAGTAGTTGCATTAAACCCAAACTTCATAAGTGTACTCGATAATGGAAATATATGTGCACATTAGCATGTATGAATAATTGTTATGAAATGATGTAAGAAACTACTTTCATATTTTATCGAACAAGTTCATCTTAAGCTTTTATACGCTCTCAAAATTTTTCTCACTTCTTTCTCCACCTACATATTGTTTAAAACTTCACCAAGCTCTTTTTGTTAGTTCGATAAGTGCTCCCAAGACAGGGTGAACCTTGTTATATATCTTTCATCGCAAAATATTCAAAAATATATCACTCCAAAGTATTGAGATTTAGACGCTTGTAAACCAGAGATTTTGGCCGATACACTTCACCTATTTCCGGACCTACAACACCAACAACTTTCTTTACAGTAAAAGAGTCGCTGAGTTCAAGACTAGCTTGCATTGGAAGAAAACATGTGTTCTGTTCACAAATGGGGCAGCTAAACTCGAAAATATTGATATGCAAAGCATTCTGGATCAATTTAATTTTCTTATTTCAGACAAAAAAGTGAATGTATCAAATTTGTTTCTCAATCGTTGACATTAGTCGAAGTAGTTTCCATAATCTTTCACAGCGGCCTTCGAACAATTCCTGAACCTGTTGCATCTAAGAACCTAAGACAAACTTTGTTAACTTGCTCTATGAAGCGTTTTTCCATAATCAATATCAATGTAGAATGTAGTATGTATAAAGTAATGATAGTGATGAAAATATACCTCCTGAACCTACTGCATGAAGTGTACCTTGGAAGACGCCTGTGCAACGTGCGATCTACCAGCTCGGCCTTTGTATAGTAGTACGGTTAGTGTCTTCTCAACCTACATATAATCTTACATATAATTACTTATTGGCTAGCAATCTAAGGGGTTTGGAGGCCGGATGTTAGGACCAGTGAAGTTGTACACATTCTCTAACAGCCACTGCCGGCTGTTTCACGGTCTTCAACCACGGCTTCACTCCAGCAGTCAGCAGCTCCATAAACCCAACCAAGTCGCCCAGAAACCACGACAGGCTCCTATAAAATCTTGATCATGCAAGTACAAGTGTAATACTAGCGTGCATGATTTAGTCACTACTTTCAGTGCTGCTCCCTTTTTTAATATAAAACCATTGTAAAATTAACGGTGATTTCTGATGATCACGGTATATCTTACAATAGCCTTGCGTTGAAATTAGATTATTGTGCTGGTACATGAAACAGCAGCACTAGAGCACTTCTAGAGCACACAGGGTTGCACGTGAAGAAAAGAATAATTTTTCCCAGCCATGTCAGTATATAATTAAATGAATATACACATCAATTTCCGTCCCACATCATCAAGCATAACACAACATCTTGAGTGTAACTTAAACTTCCAATATCTATCACAAACGGCACTGGAAAGGAAGAGCAAGATTCTATCAAAGCTTGCGTTGAGTGCACGTAGGGTAAATTGTCACCTATAACAAGAAAACTGGTTGATTCGATTCGATGATCATAATCCACGGAGGAGAGAAAGTTCAGAGGCCCGTTATGGTTGTTGCAAGGCCGCGGCAGACACGGTCTAACGGGCCGCGCTAATTGCGGATTCTTGCCGTCAACCAGCGTTGCAGTCCTCATGCAACACTCCAGTCCCAAGCGAAACTCGACATTATGATAACATGGTATCTCTTCTTGTTGAACGAGTCTTTGTCTTCAGCATGTTGGTCAAATCTGTTTCATTGCAATAATGACGCGCTCAAACCATAACAAAAAGTAGTCTGTTCTACTAACTGTGGTTGATTCTGTACGAGTGTGCTGCAGTTTTGCGACTCTATATCAGGGGAGAAATTATGGGGAAATGAAAAAACAGATGTGTTAAAATTTCGATGAAAATACAACGCAACAATACACGGTAGAAATGAAGGAAAAGTTCAACCCTAAATGTGGAATAAAATGGGGCATCTACAGTATTCAGTACGTATCAAGTAAGGAAACGAAGCTTTGTTCTGAACAAAAATGCTGAAATGGTAATTCTCGTATTGCAAGTGCAGCGAGGGAAAAAGAAAGTAGTTCTGTATAAGTTACCTGTCGAGAGTAAAGCTGCGAACGTAAACGCTATGTTAGTAATTGTGTAAGTGTAATCATGTGAACGAAAAGACTTTACTCCATTACGATATGATACAGCTATAAACATGCATATAGGTCTATCATTTCCCACTATCTACGAAAAGAAATTGCAAACCACAATCCATTCACATGTAAGAAGATAATTGTGACAACCGACAGAAATGACTAAAAAGTGGCCGGTAAAAGAACGGTGTCCACAGAGATCGCATTGAACATTCGCTCGTTCGCTCACTCCAGAATTTTCATTAGTTGCTTTCCTTTCCATTTTAGTCATACTCGCAAATCTTCCCCATGAATGGAGATCTGCATCACCGGCAGAGAATTGTTTTATGAGCTCCCAGCAAGGCTAGTCTAACATATCACTGACTTTACGTACTGATGCTATTGGTTAAAAAAGTGTGCGTCCATGTCTAGCTCAGAGAAAGACGTGCGTCCATATCTAGCTCAACAAAAGACGTGCGTCCATATCTAGCTCAGCAAAAGACGTGCGTCGATATCTAGCTCAGTAAAAGACGTGCGTTCATATCTAGCTCAGTAAAAGACGTGCGTTCGTATAAAGGTCAGTAAAGGACGTGCATAAGTGTCTAGCTCAGTAAAAGACGTGCATAAATATCCAGATCAGTGAAAGACGTGCATAAGTATCTAGCTTAGTAATTGGACTGGTTCCATAACATGATTAACTTGAGACTAAAACCTGCTCGTTTTTAAATGGTTCCCAAAGAGGTGCTGCCCTCCTAAATAGAATAGGAATGAACTGCATTCTGTGTGTACGAGACATGTTCAGCGTCATGAAAATAGGCCTCCGTCAAGGACTACTATAAGCAGGACGTGCACCGCCATGTAGCTGACTACGGTAGCGGAAGCCAGTTCACCGAGTTCAGTAACTTCAGTTTGCCCCCATCTGTCATTGTGCAAACATTGTCGTAGTCTGTCGCTCGGTTTGAATCGGACATTGTTGTTTGTTTCGAGGCACAGTGCTGCATTTCTAAGTGGATACTGTTTGTTTACAAAGTTTATTGCTAATTATATGTATTAAAAATGCCGAACAAGCGTGGGGTTGTGTGAACAAATGAAATCCCTCCCAGTATCTTCAATGTGCCTGCTTAATGTCAGCCATCTCTAAAACCTGCACCTCGCCCGGCGAATGTTGAAGACCAACAACTAAGGTATTTTTTTCAGAAGGATAAGATTACTTCATTTGATGCTTCTAAGCCTGAACGTAACCTGCAGAAGCAGTATAAGAATTTGATTATTTCAAGATCGAAAGAAAGGCTTGTGTGTTTGTTCATAACCGGCTACTTCAGTGAGTGCAGCCTGTCTATGATTGTCGAAAACAAGCCCACTTTGTGTTCCCCACTAACGCTCAGGCGTTCAAGAACGTCATTAGTGTACCACTGTTTTAGACACTTCATCCCAACAATGGTTTGAGATCGTATACTCAGTTCGACGAAACTGTGCACTTGGCAATGCACTATGACATCCCGTTTGACAAAACGATCCAAAATGTTGTCACTCTTCTTCAAGCTCACACATCAGCCAGCGTCGACACCGAGAAGGAGAAAAAATTTGTATTTTTGACACGTCATTTAGAACTTTTACAACAGAAGCAGTTTTCCATGAATCATTATTGTTTTGCTCTTCAATCATACCCAAAGTGTAATTATGAACAGCTCAGAGACTTGGTGCTGCCATGCAAACGCAAGCTGCTGTACATCACTTCATCTATTGACAAGGACCAGGTGCTGAGGGAAACATTTGACGAAGTCCAGACACTGCAACCGAAGAATGTGTTTCTCTTGGTAGATGAAGTACAGATTCGTGCAACTGTTTAATTTTCTGGTGGGTTGCTGAGTGGCATGGCCGAGAACAACCGAGACTGCAAGGCCACTTCTATTCTAATCACTAGGTGATTGCAGTGCCACAGCTAAGCATCTTCTTGACAACGAGCGTGTCTGGTTTATCCTTTTTGACACAGTACATCTGCTAAACAACTGGAGCTACATCTGTTAAACAACTGCATCTGCAACAACTGGATCAGTCAGAAGGGCCAGAAGATCAGTCTTGACAATGAAACACGGCATCATTTGCAGACGTCAAGGAACTGTACGAGTCAAAGAAAGGCAGTATTCTGACGACTACTACACTCACTCAATTTGCTGTCAACCCCTCAAATTTACTGTCAACCCCTCAGAGAAAGACTAGTAAAAGAATGCAGTCCTTCTTCAGACTTCTGTCAAGAAAGCCCGGTTGGCTGACTAATCGCTGCGGTTTGGTAGGTTTTTGCTTCTATGTGTTTGTTTATGTGCGTGAATGTTTGTATGTTTGGTTGTTTGCATTGGAAAAGGTTTAACTATAATCAATTTGTAAAGTCTAAAACTGCAGCAACTCGGCTTTCTATTAAGTGGCCACTAACCTCATACAATAATACATGTTAAATCCGGTTAAAATTGGTATTTCAAAGCATTACAGTGCTTTAAACCATTTAAAATTCACTGTAAAACCTTATTATCGCTGCTATTACTTGAAAGAAGTAATTTTTGATCAATTTCTCCGATAGAAAATGTTATGTTTCTAAGAATGCAATGGCCTCCGCTAGCGTAGTCAGCTATATGGCCGTGCACGTCCTGGTTATAGTAGTCCTTGGCCTCAGTAAAAAGTTTTAAGACTCTGAATATATGTTTAAATTTGAAAGGAAGTAATGGAACAGAATAATTTATTTCCCTGAAATATTCATTTTCATGTACAGGGCATCCCAGCATTACGGGACCCGAAAATAAACTGATGTCACTCAAGTTTTAGTCGTCGAAAAAATATAACATTCAAGACGATACAAAATTAAAGAGGAATATAATAGGCATTGTATTGTAAAGAAAGCAATCTTCGTCTTTGAGTAGGAGTACAAGGTTTTTCCTATGACGGGAAATTTCTTAGTTACACCTGTCTCATTTCCGATCCCGTCACGCTGGGACATCATGCATAAGTAACAAACTCACAGGTTTCTAATAGCAAATGTGCAATAAAATAAATAATATTTGACTGGAGAAGAATGTTTCCTCGTAACCTCTGAATTTCATGAATAAATTCACAAACTACTCCTGCGTTTGCACCTTCTGCAGCTTTCTGACGCGGCGAATTGACAGATGAAAACTCGAGCGCTACGATCTACTTTTTGAACTACATTTTACTCAATTCCCTAATCTGGGACAACACAAAACCCTTACAGTTGCATCCAGCACTCAGAAAAGTTGGTATGTTTTTTATTTAATCTTAGTTTAAACCACTACGATTTTCTTCGGGTTCCTGATGCCAAGGAAAACATCATCTAATGTAAATTCACATAGAACTTGCGAAATTAGAACAGTAGCACATACTTTCAGATGATACAACCAGAAAACTCATACTCAAAATGATTTTGGCGGCGATAACTGTTTTCATCAGCGTCAGAAACAAATGAAAACCAATGAAGAAACTACTAAACTCCTATACTTTAATCCTCTATGAACGAATCAAACTCCGCTGAAACGAGCCGGTGAGTGAAAGTGGGGAGACACGAACACATCTGTGAATCATCACCGTCCATATCCTGTTCGTGGAATTCAGAACATGTTAAAAGGAAACAATTTGTGTTCTTGGGTAACCGAGTGTAAGAATCGGTACCAGGAATTGTGCTCACAACAAAACACCCATCAGTATTAGGAACTTGTCACTGATCTCATCTGCAGCGTTCACGATGCTTCCGCTTCATCCCGCGTTCGGAATGCAGTGGCGCAAAACACAGCGCCATTCACGGATGTCAGGAGAGACGCTAGTCAGCTTAGCTTTGCCACCTGACAATAGAAAGCAGGAAAAGAAGCTTCGCAGCTTGAAAAGTGAACTATACGTGTCCACAGTCTCTTAATAAAACCAAACAGTTTTGAGCTATAATGAGTCGGTAGATTGGACACCAATGGAAACTGGGTGCGCAGTATTACCGAACTAGACAGTACCCGTGGAAATTCCAAGATTTAGATTCGACTAATTTAAAGTTATTATGAAGATGAATGTATTAAGAATTTATGAAGAATTATTGTGTTTTAAATGAATAGTTTTCATCTACATAAATAATAGACTACGTATCTTCATCTCTCTGTCGATCTGTGTGTGTCCGTACAATTCCTTCCATCTATTGTTGAAGAAAAATTATTGAACTGAAATCAGAACGGGTATGCATGCATTATTAGCATTGTATTGTGGATACCAAACGCGCCGGATCACTATAAAATACTCACTTTTTTGTGTTAGCTTTTATTTTTTACACAGCCATGTTATCAGTAGGTAAGATACAGAATGGAAATTCTATATATATATATATATATATATATATATATATATATAATATATATATACACAAAGGACTAATAAAAACAGGACGTGCACGGCCATATAGCTGACTATGCTAGCGGAGGCCATTGCATTCTTAGTAACATAACATTTTCTATTGGACAAATTAATCAAAAATTACTTCTTTAAAGCAATAGAAAGGATAATAAGGTTTTACAGTGAATTTCAAATCGTTTAAAGCACTGTAATGCTTTGAAATATCAATTTTAGCCGGACTTAATGTGTATTATATTATGAGCTTAGTAGCCACTTCATAGAAATCTGAGTTGCTGCAGTTGTAGATTTTACAAAATGGATTATAGTTGAAACTTTTCCAATGCAAACAAACAAACATACAAACATTCACGTAAATAAACAAACAGACATAGAAACAAACCTATCAAACTGCAGCGATTAGACAGCCAACCGGGCCTTCTTGACAGAGGTCTGAAGAAGGACTGCATTCTTCTGCGGGTCTTTCTCTGAGGGGTTGACAGCAAATTTGAGGGGTTGACAGGAAATTGAGTGAGTGTAGTAGTCGATAGAATACTGCCTTTCTCTGACTCGTACAGTTCCTTGACGTCTGCAAATGATGTCGTTGTTTCAGCAGCCACCGTAGTCGAGTGGTATGCGGCCCGTGTTCTGTATCGGGTCTCTGCTTGTGCAGAAAGACTGCGTGCGGGTTCGAAACCCGGCAATGAATACGAGCTATTTCTCGTTTCACGCCGTGAGCTCGCACTTATCGGTAAGACCTCAACTCATCGCCCATGGACACATCCCAGGATCGTCGCATGGAGCTCACCATCACCCTTACTCTAAGAATGTTAACCCTAAGAATTTGAAAAACCAATGTACTAAATGTCTATGTACTGTGTACTTGATTGGAAATAAAGATTTTTTTTTTTTTCATAGTTAAGACTGATCTTCTGGCCCTTCTCACTGATTCAGTTGCGGATGTAGTTGTTTAGCAGATGTAGCTCCAGTTGTTTAGCTCCAGTTGTTTAGCAGATGTACTGTGTCAAAAAGGAGAAACCAGACACGCTCGTTGTCAAGAGGATGCTTGGCTGTGGCATTTCAATCACCTAGTCGTTCAAACAGCTTACAATACTGCTGGTTCACCTTGTGGTTGTCTGTAATAGACCCGATGACACGTCCACTTGCCCTCTCAACAGCAGCTGCAGCCTCCTTCACACGCTCGAGCTGGTATGCTGCCGTTAGCTTGTGGACGGGTGTCAGAAATCATCAGACTATGCCCTTTGTTAGCGACTTCATCATAACACACAGAATAGAATTGCCCTTGCAGTCTCGGTTGTTCTCGGCCATGTCACTCAGCAATCCACCAGAAAATGAAACAGTTGGGCAAATCTGTACTTCATCTACCAAGAGAAACATATTCTTCTGTTGCAGTGTCTGGACTTTGTAAAATATTTCCCTCAGCAGCTGATCCTTGTCAATAAATGAAGTGATGTAATGCAGCTTGCGTTTGCATGGCAGCACCAAAAAGTCTCTAAGCTGTTCATAATTATACTTTGGGTATGACTGAAGAGCAAAACAATAATTATTCATGGAAAACCGCTTCTGCGATAAAAGTTTCAACGGACGTGTCAAAAATACCAACTTCTTCTCCTTCTCGGTGTCGACATTGGCTGACGTGTAAGCTTGAAGGGTGACAACATTTTGGATCGTTTTTTCAAACAGGATGTCATAGTTCATTGCCAAACGCACAGTTTCGTCTGATTGCGTATACGATCTCAAACCATTGTTAGGATGAAGTGTTTTGAACAGTGGTACTAATGCCGTTCTTGAACGCACTGAAAGTCAGTGGGGAGCACAAAGTGGGCTTGTTTTCGACAATCACAGACAGGCTGCACTCACTGAAGTTGTCGGTCATGAACAAACACACAAGCCTTTCTTTCGATCTTGAAATAATCAAGTTCTTATACTGCTTCTGCAGGTTACGTTCAGGTTTGAAAGCATGAAATGAAGTAATCTTATCCTTCTGAAGACAATACCTCAGTTGTTGGTCTTCAACTTTTGCCGGACGAGGTGCAGGTTTTGGTGATGGCAGACATGAAGCAAGTACATTGATGATACTGGGAGGGATTTCAGGTCGCATAGAACCACCATGCAATTTGATCAAAGGTGAGTCAGCACCCCAGTGTATCTCACAAATGAAAAACTTGTCTGGATCAACATCAAAGTTTTCACGAGGTGGAATAACATCAAGCCACTTCTGTCTGTCAGACTGCTCTTTCGACAGGCAAAACACGCGGCGCCTGTTCTCCTTATTGTAATACCCCGAGAATTCACAACCCCACACTTGTTCGGCATTTTTAATACACATAATTAGCAATAAACTTTGTAAACAAACATTATCCACTTAGAAATGCAGCCATCTGCCTAGAAATAAACAACAATGTCCGATTCAAACCGAGCGACAGACTACGACAAAGCTCGCACTGTGACAGTTGGTGACTAACTGAGCTCACTCAGCTCAGTGAACAGGCCTCCGCTAGCGTAGTCCACTATATGACCGTGCATGTCCTGTTTATAGTAGTCCTTGATTTATATATATATATATATATATATATATATATATATATATATATATATATATATATATATATATATATTTTTTATTGATGAAAAATTTTCACGGGTTAAACTGAAAAATGTTTTTTTATAGGATAGATCTTTAATTTCATAACTTTTAAACCAATAAATTTTAACAGGTACTATCTGGGCCATTTTATCGGTAGATAAGATGTAGAAGGAAATTTTGAATAAAATTAATTAAAAATACTCACTTAAACCACAATGATTCGTTGTAAATCTTTAAGGCATTCATCTTTTTAATAATTTCCAATTAGTCAAATCTAAAACGTGGAATTTCCACGGGAACTGTCTACTCGTAGTTAATATACTCGTATACAGAACTCACATTCTGTATCTTATCTACCCATAACATGGCACAGATAGTACCTGTTGATATTCTTTCGTTTGAAAGTGATAAAATTGAGGATTTATGAAATAAAATACATTTTTTAGTTGTACCCGCGGTACTATTAAAATCAGTATTTTTCATGAATATATACAAAACTTCCATTCTGCATCATATTTACCGATAACATGGTCGTGTGAGGGAAGAAAGCTAATAACGGAAAAAATGAAGTATAATATTTTATTGTGATACGGCGTCTTTGGTATCCACAATACAATGCTTATAATACATGCGTATCCGTTCTAATTTCAGTTAAATAACTTTTTTTACGTAATAGATAGGAATGGGATAGACACACACAGATAGAGACTATATAATACACTGTATTATATATGTAGATGGGAGTTTTCTAACACTAGCAGAAATTTTAAATGTATGACTGAACAGTGTCGTTTTTGGCAATAACTTTTAAAAAATAGAATATTGAAGGTCAATTCTTTATAAAGCTACATAATTTTGGTAGGATATGTTCCTGTTTACTGACAAATTTAGTTGCACATTGCTAAGGTCACGATTTTGTCATTTTTCTGCCTGGCGCGATTAGTGTACTGCTAGATAGCTTCCTTCAATTATACTGAGCAACTGAAGTTAACACGTTGCCTCCGATTGCCTGGCCGGTGTAAATCTTCACTTTGTACGCATTGTCACTAGAAGGATCTGAAAAAATTACAGAACCTAACCTAAGTGGTACACATACGTACCACTTCGGAGTCAACGTGTTAAGATGGCAGAATCGCACGTAAAATCGCGGTAAAAAGAAGTCATTTCAACGGTAATTTCACTTCATGGTAACTCACACCCAGCTAGTCGTCCGCAACGCTAGTCGTCCGCAACGCTAGTCGTCCGCAACGCTAGTCGTCCGCAACGCTAGTCGTCCGCAACGCTAGTCGTCCGCAACGCTAGTCGTCCGCAACGCTAATCGTCCGCAACGCTAGTCGTCCGCAACGCTAGTCGTCCGCAACGTTAGCTGACATATGAGATGTAAGGCCACTTACTTTTACGACGATGTATAATCTACGGAACAGAGCTGAGAATGCTCGTTTTGATGATTAAAGGTGAACTCTCATTTATATCTCGCATAAATTTTACTCAGAACAGTGAAATTAGTTAAAATTGACAGTAAAAGTTGAACTGAGTTAGACACGCGTAATAGTGATGCTAAATTTAACCAGCTTTAAAAGCCGATTTAAGACCGGGTGAAGTTGGCCCTTTGCTGCAGAGCGCAGCTCCAGCAGACCGACAGCGACGCCGCAACGCGACATGGATGCCCCGGGCGTGGAGGAGCCGCCGCCCCGCTGTCCCTCTGACCCAAATTTGCCCACCACCCGACATCAACCACAGGTCGCAGCCGCGTTCCTCCTTGCAATATTGACCGAAGAAGCCGTGCGTGCCTCAACTCCTAAATGTCGTATTACAGGGGCACCAAATGTCATGTTTGTGAGTTCAATGATGAAAAAGCGCAGCAAATGCGCATTCAAGTAAAAAACAAGCTCTAAGGGACAAAATTACATCACAGTGAACATTTTCAGCAAGAAAACTTGCCGAAGTTTTTCTTCACGGAAAAACAGATGCATTGACAAGAGACAAACAAAAGAATTAGCTGATGAGAGAGCTAGCGTGGGAGCATGGGCCTTTAACTTGAAGCAATTGTCATCTCACGAGCTCAGGAAGTCTTAGCATACTCTGGCACTTAATGTACGTAAAAAATTCCACGAGCATACTTTCAAAATGGTTTGAAATTTGTACACTGCTGCAAAATTTTCACAGACAAACCAAAAAAGTAACACCAGCGGGTCGTCAGAGACTAGCACAAATTCATGTAATTGTTTGAATACGGTCGCATTCGTCACACGCACAATATTAAAGCAATTTACGAATAGAATATCAACAAGAAGGTCATGAACTAAAAAGGATGACTATTCAGTTATGGTCTTATGCCAGCTTAATCAGATCCTAATTTAGGTTGACTCGCTTTGGAAAGTGTTGGAATATGTAATTAGTTTTACATTCTACATAAATTACAACTTCTATCGAAGATTAGAAATCTAGACTCCTCAACTTAAACGATAAATTAATGAAAACTTACTGTATTTCAAATAGAGGATTTGCAGCTATACTTCCAGGGGAGGTAAAAATACGGTTGCCACAAATATAAGTAAAAACTAAATATTCACGTACTAGTTAAAAACTTACTCTCAGGAGTAACTCATGAAGGTAGCAATTTCTGTACCAGCATAGTTTACGGACGGTGTAGCTCCTACAGCTGAATACTCTGAAAAACTGACAGAATCGTTTTGATAACAAGAATCAAAACAAACTGGACATATAATTTTGAAGATACTTGTCCTGGATATGCCCGCCATATAATTTTTGGCTTTACAATGACCTACGGAGAAGAAATATAAAGCGTACCGAACTATGACTGAATTCTCGACTTTCTCGACTCACAATCCTCCAAGCTTATTCCAAGTATCTACAGGATTCCAGGATAAAACGTGTTTAAAGCCCACTTCCTAGGAAATTATGGTTGTATCAGTACAAGAACACCCTGATTAAACTTAAACGTTGAATAAAAATTGACAAGTTAAAAGACTTAGGAATTTGCCAGAGAACCGAGATAACTACTTGAGCAGCATTGTAGTCTCTAAAGGGGAACTCTCTCGTCAGTACAAATACAAGTTTTAGAGCCTAAAGAGGCTGCATAATTTAGACAAAAACTAAGTAAACAGGAGGATTATGGTAGGAATAACTGACAATGACATGAATGTGAAATTATTATTTGAATAACATGGTAAATATGTGAACAAACGCCAATTAGAACTTTCAAAGATCTGTGGTTCCATCAAGGTAAGTAGGGTCGAGTAGAAAATCGAAAGTTCCTTTGGATATATAATACCCCTTCAGTCAACATACATTTCTTTAATCAGCATTTCTTGGAACTATGAAACATAAATTAATTACCCGTTACATCTGATCAATACATTGAATTTCATCATTGGATGCAAAAAAATAAAAAATTCAATCGTCATTTTTGAGTCAGAAAAGTTGCGTAGCATATAAATTACACTGATCGTAGACCAAATCACACTAACGCTGAGAAACAGGCGATTTAGCCTCGTTTTGAGACGACGAGAGCAGGCATGGAGGAGGAGGGGGCGACATGCCCCACATAAGTAGTGCCCTAAACCTAGCCTATCGATAAGACTCTGCTTACTTGACCCGTTAGTTTGAAGCTTCGGCTTCACTGTTTGACGCTTCGGTGACTTTACATATTTTGACCACAACGAAAAGGTGCGTTCACTGAGGCAGTAAGATAAAATGATAATCTATTGATTATTATTAATTGATAATCTATCTATAATATTAGGTTGTTACAAAAATAATGGCCGCTCGAAGGTCTGGGGTTTGAAAAGTAATTTTAACACGACTTTTTTAGTTTATTTTCGATAAACCTTGGCATGCATAACAATTAATGTGTGTTCATTAATATTTTGTAACTTCTTTTCAGACAGAACATAATTTTGAAGGATAGAATCCTTCCATGATGAACATGGCAAAACATGACCTTCGCCTACTTATGTTGCACGAATTCAAACTTGGGCACAACGCCTCCAAAGCTTCTGCCAATATCAACCGAGCATGGGGAGAAGAGTCCACAAAGGATCGGACAGTACGAAGGTGGTTCGGGAAATTCCGGAGTGGTGATAAGAGCCTTAAAGATGAAGAGGGTCGAGGACATTGGGTAGTCTCGAGAACGAGCAATTGCATGCGGTTGTTGAGCAAAATCCACGTTAAAGTGTTAGAGAAATGTCTCAGACACTTGATGTCGGCATTGCAACAGTCTCGCGCTATTTGAAGATTATTGTAAAGGTGAAAAAGCTCGATGAATGGGTTCCTCATGAGCTCAATGAGAATCAAAAGCTTAGGCGTTTTGAAGTGTGCTCGATGCTCTCTTTGCGCAACACCAACGATCCCTTTCTTGACCGAATTGTCACTTGTGACGAAAAGTGGGTCCTTTATGAAAACCGTAAACGATCAGGTCAATGGCTCGATCGTGATGAGCCCCCCAAACACTTCCCAAAGCCAATGTTACACCAGGAAAAGATTATGGTGACTGTCTGGTGGTCTGCAATAGGTGTTATTCACTACAGTTTTTTGGGAGTCAATGAGACCATTAATACAGAGAGATACTGCAATGATCTCGCTGTTATGCATGCTCGATTGAGCGAAAAGAGACCGGCATTAGTGAATCGACGTGGTCCAATTCTGTGCCAC
>VCRD01001194.1:3431-42686 GCA_006783055.1 Trinorchestia longiramus | reverse complement strand
TATCCGTTATTCTTTATCCTGTGAATTCACGTTTGCGGTAACTATTTTCCTGTGTAGGGCTGATTTTCGACGTACTGGAACACATATCCTATTATTAGATGTTATAATGGATTCGGTATACGGTAATTGCGATTTGTGGCGTTTCCAGGAATGCATATGTACCGTGTAACGAAAACTTACTGGACTTATAGGCTTCTGTGGGAAACTTATGTCAGACAAGTTACAAAGACGCCAGTAATTACATGACAAGTAAATCAAGAAGTACACCAAGAAGACAAAACTCATCTTTTTACTAGGGTGTTTAGGGCGTTGGACTAATCATCAGCAACAGTAAAAGAAAAAAGCAATATCACGTGCAAAAAAAAGAAATGTGAATATTTGTGAATAACATTAACGCTTAAACAAACAACGATTATGAACTTGGGGCATCATAAAATGTAGGCATGAACTTGAAACTAAAACAGGATTTAAAAACATGTAAATTTCCAACATTCAATAGCATATTAATCCCTCTACTCGAGAGAGAGACAGACAGAAGTACTGCACCGCTATTAGTGCTTCCTGAACAGAGAATGAGGTATACTTGCGCCGGAAAGTTGGGTCCGTCCTTATTCTCGTGCTGCACAAACTCATGTAGCACATAGTTCATCTAACATAACCACACAACTATTTTCTATACTGTACACTAAAAATTCGTAGATTCCTGCCCTGCTAGGTTAGATAGGGACAATTCCAAGCAAGCTATTACTAAAGGAGCTGAAATAAAGTGTTTATCTTAAGCTTGAATTCTATTGACTTCTCAATAGAATAGAACGAGTGAACATGTATTTTCAGCATTGTTTTGTAAATACCCAAGGCGCCAGATTATTATGAAACCCATAATTCTTTTCGGTATTAGCTTTTTTCCAGTTCAATCAGAAAACTTCTTTGCAAAGGCGGCGTCGATTAGCAAATAGAAGAAAAATATTCATTAAAAAATCACGGAAATTTTTTTCCTTGCGAGTTTAATAATAGTTGTATACTGAGCAAACTATGTAATGTGTAGACAAATAACTATAGCATACTAAAATTATTGTTCAAAATACCCTGCATGTATAAAAACGAACAGAGGTAACATTTATTCTGTTCAATAATCTGATCAGTGCTTCCATGAAAGCTAAGACAACAGGCGAAGTTTCTTTTCTCTTATTCAGAGACTGAGCAAATACGGCGAGGACCAACAGAAAAGATTGGCTCGGCTAAAAACAAATTATGTACTGATCAAGTTCAGTGACACTAAAAAGATAAGAATGTTGACTCTGTAAAGGTAGCATAGGCAACGAGAGATACACTACTTTTGAAATATTATTTTCGAATACTTGCACAGAAAATTGGATCCCTTGAAAAAATACGTACAGCCATTGGCAAAAAATATGAAAATAAAAACAGGAATGAAATTATAATTAGGAAGCCATGAATATTAGAAATAGAAAACATCACACAACTGATCCTCTACAGAAACTCTGGGAAGTGCTTAAGTATTGTAGTTTGTACTTTCAATTGCTTGTTACGAAAATTTAGAGACGACAAATTGGAATAATAAAATTAGACTTGAGCTGAACGAAAACAGCGACATCTCAGTAGACAAAAGGTAGTCTTTTACCGTTGTTACAATTTGAGCTTGAACAGATAATTGGTAAACGGACGGCAGTTGACCTGAACAATTCGATGTTGGCCCTATAGCTTTAAATATTGTAACAGTGACTAAATACATTTTTAAAGACCTTCAGAATTACTAATATTTCTTCATTGTACTTTACTAATACACGCACAGGGACCAAGGTTTTCCGTAATAATTATACGGTTGCTTCTTTGCATTAAATCTTCATGGAACAGTCATCCAAAAGAACAACAGCACAATGAAGTAAGCCTGTAACAGATGAAATAGAATGTACACAACACAAAATGCTGTCCAAGACCCAAAATAATCTCATCGCTTGAAAAAGAAAACGTGCATTGTTCCCACGCTTTCTTTACCTGTGCCAAAATCAAAAGAAATACGGATAGGGAAAGTCCTCTCAAACCAATTGAGAGCGTCAATTGTAAGCTTTCCCTGAGAAACCACATATCCAAGTTTCAGCAGATTATTTTAGAAAAGTACTGGGATTTATTAGATCTTTAATGTTTTAATCCAAAAAGAACATTGATTACAAATAAAAAGTAAAAAATTAATTTGAACTATCAATGTTTAATATTTCTAACAAAAGCTCCTAATATCATTGAAGGTAATGGTGAACTGCCAACATTTCGAAAGTATAAAAACAAACATTAAAAAATCGTTGTACGACTATCACGGTCCTCTTTCACTTTCCACTTTTTCCTCTTCAAACCTTTGCCACCTTCAAATTTTTCCCTCTTCTTCTCCACACTCTTTGAAATTACCAATTCCTTAACAATAGATATCATTGGAACCAATCATTATCACTTTAAAAATTAAGTTTAGGCATCGTTGGCAAAGGAAAAATAGAAAAAAATTACATGATCTGCGAAGGTCCTTTAAATGTGAACTGTAAACTGTAAACTATGTAGGCTCAGTTCACTGGAGAAACACTTCATTGGGTTTATCAGACACAATACACAGGTAAACCTCTACAGGCAAAGCAAACACTTCCAAGTGTGACTGATTAATTTAAGGATGCTCTCGAGAAGGATTTTCACTAAGAAAAATTAGGAACCAGAACAAGTAGATTCCCCGACCTGCATCACGACCAGCTGCCTCGCCTGATTATAAGACAGTTGAGGTACCTCAGACTGCGCTACTTACTGCAGATCATCTCTTGACACTCACAGATGAGCACTGATGGCATGATTGGCTGATGTCTTTGTGCTCATTTCCAAACAACAGAGCGTTTTAAAAAGGCAGGCTACTTTCCATTTCAGGGAAAGTGTATATCCGGGAAAGGTATCTTCACTCTTCTGCGTGATTATAAAAAATTTCTTTTAAAAGCCTGAAGCAATATTTTCAACAAATATTCAGAAGCAAACTCTTCTTTGTGTTAGAATAAAAAGAGTACTGTAGGTTTCGCTCGGAGCTCATCAACTTCGGAGAAGTTATGACTCAGTGCGATAAAAACGCTTAGCATTAACAATATTAATCAAAGTACCGCTCTTTGAAGAGTACGAGAAGTTCAAATTATGCTGTAAATAGGCGTGAGTGAGTGTATTGAGAGCATAGACCTCAGATTCCACCGGTTGTAACGAGCCGCAGATTACAGACAGCATAGACTCTACATTACACAGACAGCATAGACTCTACATTACACAGACAGCATAGACTCTACATTACACAGACAGCATAGACTCTACATTACACAGACAGCATAGACTCTACATTACACAGACAGCATAGACTCTATATTACACAGACAGCATAGACTCTACATTACACAGACAGCATAGACTTTAGATTACACAGACAGCATAGACTTTAGATTACACAGACAGCATAGACTTTAGATTACACAGACAGCATAGACTTTAGATTACACAGACAGCATAGACTCTAGATTACACAGACAGCATAGACTCTAGATTACACAGACAGCATAGACTCTAGATTACACAGACAGCATAGACTCTAGATTACACAGACAGCATAGACTCTAGATAACACAGGCAGCATGGACCCTAGATTATAGACAGCATTGACCTTAGATTATACAGACAACGTGGACCTTAGATTCCACCGACAGCATAAATCCCAAATTCCACCGAGTGCATAGGCCCAGATTCTACCGACAGCATAAGCTCAGATTCCCCCGAAAGAATAAGCCCAGATTCCACCGACAGCATGGGCCCAGATTCCACCGACAGCATAGGCCCAGATTCCACCGACAGCATAGGCCCAGATGCCGTCTACAGTATAGACCCCAGATTTTGCAGACATGAGCCGCAGATTACACCGCCATCATAGACCGGTACTGTGAAACCTGTATTACGTGTTCACCGGTACAGGATTGTCTGGATCTGGATGTGAAAATTTTCAAGCATCAAAGTAAGGCACTATCTACCATCTAGTTTATGAGTTAGTGTTTCATGTCAGGCTTGCGGATCAAACTGGGAGGCTTTTTTTGTGATAAAAAGAGAATTAATAAATTAATAATAATCAGAAACTGTTAATGAACAGAAACTCTCATTCGAGCAGTTTTAATCTACATATAATAAATTATTTAGAGTAAATAAAGTTTTACTATACAGCCAAGAAAATGATGAGTGTTTTGTAATTTCATTTCAACCAAGCACCGCATCTTGTCGATTAGTGCCTTTATTTTTTATAAGAATTTACTTATAGCAATTTTAACTCTTCTATCTCGAACGATACTTCTAAAAAAATTTTGAAAACAGCATCTTAGAAAAATAGTCTCAACCACATCTTTTACCATGGATTTCATGCGTCCTCTTATGAAACTCACTGCCCTAAAACCATGCTTGTTTATGTAGACCATAAACATCAATTTTTAACTACTAGATAAAAATCAATACAAATTTCTCCTCTGATAAAAAAGCTGTTTATTTTCCACAGTAAATATTTCGAACGCTTCGTATTGAAGAACTCTAAGAAGTAGACTTCTCAGAACACTCCCGTATAACTCATGATTGAACAGCAGGTAAAAGCTTTAATGACTTCAATTGTAATGAAGACGGATCATGCTCTCTAATGAGAGAAGAAAGTTTGCAGTGCGGTCGTCCTCAAAGACCAACTATGACGTCTTCACAGATGAGCAGCATCGTTTTCCTTGTGCCCCAACCACGACTTTACGGCCACAAGTCACACAAGGTATCGGCGGAAAGAGTGAAAGCTGGAAAGCTGGGTCATCGCAGGGGCAATGTTGGTGTCAGAGAGAGAGACTGGGCCACGAGACTGGGTTCTGGTGTGAGAGAAAGCAGAGAGCATTTCCTCTCCTGTCCTCTTAGTCACCGCAGCTGTAGCTCCAGTGTAGGGCACAGCTGCTCACATTATTTCACAGGCATCGGCTCGCTTCGATGTCCGAGATTCGTACACCAGAAAGAAGAGTGTAAACGAAAATTGATGTGAAACCTCAAATAGACAGCAATCAAACTGTCGTTATTTATCTATCTGAACTAAATCCATAACCCATTGAAGATTTTTATACAAACATATACGTATATCAGCAATAATTCCCCGTTCTGTCTGAGTAAATTTTAACACGTTAAGTCGGTTGCTTAGCCGGTGCAAATCTTTACTTTGTACATACAGTCACTAGAAAGCTTTGAAAAAATTACAAAACCTAACCTGAGTGACCCATCGGTGGGTCACTTCGCACTTAACGTGTTAAACTTTCAGATGTTACATGAAGTAAATTTTCAGTAACCATTCAGATGTTTTACTGACACCGTTATTTAAAATAACGAAAATATACTTTTCTCTGGATTTTTGACAATTTTTTGTGAATTGAAGGGACGTTGATAGATTGCTAGAGTGATGGGAAATTCCAGATTTGAGAAAGCGCTGGTTGAGATTACCAAATAGTAGATTGATGCATCAACCACACCGTGTACTATGCAATTGTGTGGTAAAATGTTAATTATAAAAAACAGGATTGTTCACCCCTCGTAACTCCAGTCGGTAATAAAATGCGAAACAGCGATTGTAAGACGAAGTCTTTTCTTTAAAATAAAAAGTGTACGTTGTTAAAAAACGATTCCACATAAGGAAAACGCATACACATAATAGTCGTAAGGTACTGAATTAGACACGTATGATGGGGAGCCCATTAAGGAAAATGTTGACGACCAAATGACGCCAAAGTGCAAATCTATACGCACGCTACAAGCACGAACTCTCTCAGCTTCTGCCGCCAGCACTCCAGATCCAAATAAAAGTTATTCTTTTCTACAACTTCGAAACAAGCGAAATTCCGGTTTGCATCACAAATTGAGATTTTAATTCGCAGCAACAAATGTGACAAGTGATTCATGGAGTTCTAAGGGAGATATCGAGTCAAACTTTTGCTACCCTACCATAATTTTCTATAGATTTCTGTAGCCAATAAGAGCATCTGGCAGATTAACGACTTAAGAATGTTTTTTATACTTCACCAGTGTTACATATGAAATCCACGAAACGTCATTACCTTACGAAAACGTTGCGAAATTAACACAAGCTTAGTTTTCACCAAATAAGAGGCTCATAATAGCAACAGCAAATAAATATCAGCTGAAGCATAAAAACTAAATTAGCAGCAATAAAGAAACTAAATCGTCGGGGTAAAAAGTGTTGCTTTCACTAATATGGAGTTGAAAGGCAGCTGCGCTTGATATAACGGATCAGCACCTCCACCATCACCTCCTCTTCCTCCTGTTTCAGTGCTTACTTCTATTGGCAGCCCTATAGCTCATCATGAAGATTTCATGGTTCCAAAGCTTGAAGAGAAGCTGACTGCAAGTTCACGCTTGAGACACGGCTCAGCGGACGCCGGATTATAACGGGCTCCGGAATATGCGAGTGGGAACACAACGCCGCAGCCTCTCCAGTAGCCGCCAACCAACGGGAGATTGGGTAATTTTAACAGCCTCTGTTGACAGCGGGAGAAAGCTGCAGTAGACGACCATCCATGCCAGAATGCATCAATGAGTGTTTACTGGCACCATTGTTACTGTGGTAGCGGCGTGCAGGAGTATGTGTGTGTACCAGTTAGTTGCGAGTCTGATGCAAGAGGACTTAGTTAATAACTCTGCACACACTGGTGTGTTGAGAGACGGTACTTCATTACAGTTGCATCAAGTGGAAGTTATTAGGTTGGGCAATGGTGAATTGGATATGTAAGGAAGATAAATTAATATTGAATGCTGATGTAATCATTCTAACGTTAAAATTAATACGTAAATTTAAAGTAATATAAGAAAGCTTAAGCGCTGAAACAATGACTAAATCAGACATAAAAATGAACATAGAAAACTTTCTTTACACTATTAGCAATAACAAACTAGGATGAAATAGGTCACCTATGTATTCTGGTATCCCGACTGAATACCAACGTAATGACTAACTATTAGTAATTATTAGTACTTGACTCATAGTACTCGACTCTCAGTACTTGGCTATTAATATCTGACCATCGTGTCTATTAGAACTTGACAAGCTATCAGCTATTATTCAGAGATAAGTACATTAAGAGCATCTCACAAACACAAACTACTCGGGAACACTAATCTTGTCATTCCGTAATGCAGATCAAAGTGCAAGATTTCATTACTAAAATTACGTACCCACTTGAGATAATGTTTGTTTATAGAAAAATTAATGTTTTACTTCATTTTTGACATGAAAGACTACGATAAATTGATAATCCTTCTGCTATGTTATGCCAAATCTCATTTTGAACTCCTGTTTTCGAGTCCTGATCGTCACGAAGAATGAGAGAATGACCGTAAGCGCAAAGACGCTTTGCAGGGTCAGGAACTCCGGCTCCCACGAAGCAACGAAGCAAGAAAACGCAAGGAGGATGTTTAGATGCAGCCCGATGCTTCTGTACCAAGTTCCCAAGACTGACGACAGTTATGATCCGTGTGGGGGCGTGTAGTCCCCGTGCTGGCGCTGCAACATTGTCGCGCTCAGCGTAAACACCACGAACGTTTTGTATTTCCAATAATTTCTCGTATTAACCTTTTCATTCAAGCAAATGTGAACGCCAACAATCCATAAGTTTCTTATTTAATTCCTAGTTACAGGGAGGCTATCATCTCAGGTATGTGCAGGAATGCTTGCAGAGGCGCACCTCCACCATGGCCTGCACAGACGCGCCTGCTCAGACAGGTATGCGTAACTACACCTGAACGTCTACAGCTGCTGTGCTAGCAAAAATTTTTAAACTTAGCTTTCAATAATAAACAGAAATGGAGCAAAACACTAGAAATAATAGCACGACTATTTTGAGTGAAGATTGAACGCAGGCAGCGCCACTATGTCAACACAAGTTTTTTTTACACACGGTTGTGTGATAATGTTCATATCTTAGTTGGAACGGTGTTTCTGCCCACTGGTTTTGTGAAGTGATGATAACATGACTGATTTAAAATCATCCACGTTGAATACGAAGACTTGTAAAGCAAACTTCAAAAGCTTTGAAGCATAAGATTTTCATTCCAGCTGACTGAGACACAGAACAGAAGAAGAAGTGAAAATAATGAGTCCGGTCAGCATCTATCCGCAATTTTTCGAATTATTCCATGTTTGTGTTACTGTCCGCCAGGAGCACTCGCGTTTGTGAACATACATCACCAATGAGAGTTTCTATCGCTACAGATTTCGATTACAAGCGATTTTCAAGATTAATTAAGTTTCATTTCGTTATATTATTGCATTATGCCGTTGGTGAAGTACACTGAGTAAAACGAGTACCCGACATGAGGAGGCAACCTCAAAGCATGCCAGGTGTTGCGGATATTATTTGACCCATTTTACGGGAGCAACGCTCGTGTGCCTCGATCACTACAGCTGTCATGTAAGCAAAAGAAAGTTTGCTCTACTTCTGAAATAAACTACTATTGTTGTCATTTATACACAGCTCTAACCCGAACTTTTTTCTAACCCGAACTTTTTCTGAGAAGTGGATTACAGTAGCTGTTTTCACAAATCACCAAAAAAACTATAAATTTATCCATCAAATGAGTATTTAATATATTATGAGTTTAATTATGAAGAAACGGGAGATAATAAAATACTTAACGACAGTTAATGAAAGTTACTCGCAAGTCCTGCAATTATTAATCGTAAATCCTCCTTGAAAGCGTGCAGGAGGGGACAGTTCCGTGTCACCGAGTGCATGTTCATTTCCCATCACGCCTACATCACTGAACAGACGAGTTATATTACAGCATACACCAACTAAAAGCAAGTTCAACAGTAGTAAGTAAGCAAGACAACAATTTAAAAAAAATCTGGGTGGGCTCCTCTGCGTGATGACGTTTGACTCCCACGAACACGCTTCGTACGTCAAACTTTGAAGCAACAGTTCGTAGACATGATACACTTCAGAATAAACTTTATTTGCACATCAGACCCGCAGCAGGTTAAAAATTTCATTTTCATCCCAGAAAACTGACTAACATGCATAGGGGAAACTTACTGAGTAATCTATCTAATCTAATACTAAGAATGACCGTCGTGTGTTTATATATTTATATATTTATTTATTTATTTATATTTTTCGTGTCACTTTCAAAGAAATTAGAGAGATCCAGAGCCTTATATACTCGAGTCCGTATCGTGGATACCGAGTTCGGTGGGGTATTGCCCTATGATTCGGGTACATTGTACCCGAATATGACACAAATTGCAGAGTCAATTGCAGCAGTAGAAAACTAAGTGTCTTAGTTTTCACTAGAAATATTGCCTTTAAAGAAATACTCAATCAAAACGTTTGTCCTTTGTAAATATATATAAAACTAAATATATTGCATTGCATTCTTATATGTAATTTCATTTAATAACTTCCCGACAGTATTTGCCATCATTTTTTATGGCACAGGCATTATCACAAAATCTTTGCCATCATTTTTGACAGCTGGGGACATTAGTTCCTGAGAAACGACACAAATCTGGTCCTAAAGGAGAAAATTCTACCAGCAAAAAAAGAATTTCTTGATGCGACTGAATTTCTTGTTACTGTGACTGATGGTACACTTAGAGATATTACACGTACGAGATTGGATTAATAGATTTCATTTTTTATTTATACCATTTATTTTTACCATGGAAGCCGAACCATTCGAAGAAGAATATCCCCTCGATTTTAAATTTGATTTCGATTTTAAAATACACGTTCATGCTAAACTTTCGATAAAAGGAGGACCTTAGGAAAGTTATATTAAAACCACATTAATTCAACATTGCAAATGGGCTACGACTGCAGAGTTTGAACTAGTACTACAGGCGAAAAATGGCTCCTTATATATTTTCTTAGAATTTTCTCAACAGACTCAACGTTTTGAACCACAACAGTAAAACCAAGAGCGAATAACTAAATAATAAACAGCACCATGAGATTGAGGAAGTATTTCTCTATAATTATTCAGAGCTTCAATTATACGACCAACAAGTTGTGAGAAGCATGCATATCCAGGAACAGTTATGAATTTATTTAACAACAGTTGTGTTGATAATTGCGAGAGTACAAAAATGATAAACTTTCACCCATTCTTGTGTTAAAACTCCATCCAGCCTCTTCAATTTTCTGAATGCATTTAGTCGTCATTTCATTTCGCTTGAGGAAGAAAATATAAATTGCAAATACGGACCTAGTAAGCTTCGTTTAGGCCGTACAGACAACACCGCGTATTGCATTTCCTGAATACACGAACAACACAAGAATTTTCTCTAGTTCAACATTCCGGCTCATTAAAAATTAATTTTTATGGCTGATAATCAAATGTTTTAACCCTTCGATTCCCAATGCATCATGCACGATGTAGTTTCCTATTGTGTTAATTTTCTTTTGTTACAATTACAAAAAAACTGATTTTTTAACAATTAAAAGACCATGTCGTAGTGAAGGGTTATGTATCTTAAAGAAAAAGTAAACGAATAATCACAGAAGCAAGGCTTCAAATACCCAACCTTGCTGTGTGGTCATGGTTCAAAAACACTTTGTCAGGCGGAGGAATACGAGATAAACGAACGGAACATTGCGAGTACACGAATTGTGTTCTCAGTGAACAAACTAAGATAATGCGAGTACAAAAACCGTATTCTCAGTGAACAAACTGAGACAATGCGAGTGCAAAAATTGTGTTCTCAGTGAACAAACTGGAACTTCTTGAATACACAAACGATGTTTTCGGATGACAAACTGGAAAGTTACACACGCGCAAACTATGCTAGGTAACCTAGACGAAGGAATGTCATAGTCTCAGATGTTTCAGTGTACAATAGTACAATTGACATTAAAGCAGAATAAGGCAATACACTGAATAAAAAATAATAAATTAATTAAATTTAAACCTTGGCTATGCACAAAAATTAGATTTAAAAAGAAGTTAAGCAGTGATAAAAATCATAATTCTCTTCTAATAGAGTAAGATATGCTATCTTCACCGAAGTAACTATGAGGGTAATAATGTATTGGTGATAAAATGGTTGGAAGCTTTCCAAAGACAAATACGATCAATTTCGGTGGAAAAATATAAAGTATAACAGTAAGATGAAAAACTGAAAGACAAACAATTTTTATCCCCGCAAGTTGTAAGAAAGAAGGCTAAGGAAGCACCATATTACACTTGAGTAAATAGCGACAAGCGCCTGTACTCACACAAGCATGCAGTTACCTTGCCATCCTCGCAATAGAAACCTGCCTGAACTCAACCTTCCACTCCGCGCTTTCTGACGTCGTCTGTTCAGCCTCAACATTGTACGTACTCGCCCAAACTCGATTGAATACGGATATTGAAGAAAATAAGCCTTGGGTTTAGTCATGGGACTAGTCCGAAGACAAGTCTCGGGCTAGTCCTGGGACCTGGAAATCGCAAGAAGCATCCGAGATTGTCCATTTAATGCTGATGCACATGCAGCCATGACGCTGCAGCAGATGGCGGAGTGCGGTGAGGCGGGGCGAGCGCTCCGCTACAGCCTCCGGACAATCGTCGCTGTCAGATCTGCTGTAGTATAATTGTTGCATCGCAGCTTTGACGATGTAGCTTAAAAATCCCTACTATTTTCTGAGTGTAGCCCGTGTAGTGATTAGTGATGAAATCCAAAATTCAGGTGATGCAAACACGACGCTGGCGAGCAGATGAAACGACCCGAAACAAGGTTCACTGACACGCTGAGGTCGGGGAGGTAGTCACGAAAAAACTCCCCAGGCGGTAGGGGTAAATGGATGGAGGTGGGGGCAAGAGGGAGATGGAAAAACCGATAAAACTGAGGCAGCACACGAACGAGTTCATGGAAAACATAACGCGAAGTGGCAGGAAATGTTTCCTAAATAAAATCATGAGTCAGTTTGAGCGGTCACAGGATTCTCATATCTTCCAGATTCCAGACGACGTTAGGTACTCAGATGAGAATCGACGCTTTCCGCTAATATCTGGACGAGATAAAATTAGTTCGCGAACTCAAATAGGTTTCTTGCTCCGACACAGCATTAAATTATTATGTACAAGGAAACAATACAGAAAACTTCATATGGCTTTTAGAATATTTACATTACACACAATTTTAACTCGCTCAACTGCTCCGATACTGTGCACATCTACTCGCTTCTTAAATTAGCTTGAATTTGTATTGCAATGAAGCTGCAAAATACTGCTTCTGAGCTGCCGGCTTTTGTGTTCGTGTGTTGCTTCTAAGGCAATAATTCCACTGCTGGGTTTGCAAATTGTCACCCGACGACGCCCATTACCCCAACCACATTACCGAGGCGCAAGACTCCACAGCAGCAGCTCAAACTGAAGCTGCGCTCGCTTTTGAGAGAAAGAGTAATACAAGAGTGGAGATGATCTTCTGTATTGTTTGCAGAATTGAGTGTCAGGTGTGGTAATTATAATAGTGCTTCTGAACATCATTCAGAAGTTTATTTTCCTTCTTACCAGAGCATGTCTCCTAATTACTTTGTTCACTGTTATGGGTGACTCCAACAACACGCGCGTGTTCCTGTTTGGTTTAATCATCATTATTGACAACAACATAATACCAATATAAATCATGATTATTGGTAAAATATATTTTTTTTAAATTCCGTAACTATCATGCTTATTATTATGTAAGAAAAGAAAGTGAGTTCGGAAACGGTGATGTAAGACTTTTCTAACAACAAAATAAACACACAACAGCCTCCTGCAACAAGTGTTGCAGACCCTGCGACGTGAACGAGGAGGATGCTGTTGGGGTACGTTCATTTGGTCAGGCACACTCTTGATAACAGACACTATCAGCACAACCGATAACTGAGTGAAGCTCAGGAATTCTAGATATTATCCGAGGACCATCAAGTGTCCAAGAAAAAACGTTTACTCTTCAGCTTAACTGCTGGAATTATTTACAGTTTGATAAATACTAAATAATTTCTATCTCTTACTCGTAGATGCTGGTGTAAATCGCGTCTGGGAGCACAACAACCTACATATCTGAACGGGTGGGAAAGGCCAACATTTTATTCCGAACTGAAGGTCAAAGTCATCCTACATCAAGGCTACGCTGTTTTCACATTTGTGTAAGTCGTATGACATTTTTTTTAAATTATGGTTCTGAAGGGACCAGTACTCGGAAAATCATTTATAGCGAAATATGCGGCTAAAGATTTCATAAAAACCTACTTGATCATTCCGTTGAAGCGAACTTCGACTTCAACAGCAAACATTATTTAACAACCCTACATACATAGGTGGGGTCCGGTTGATACCTCAAACTACTGCCATTAAAACGCTTGAAAATATTCTAATTAAATACCCATAAAGCACAATTTTAAAAATTTCGCATAACTCAGTCTATTGCACATTACTCAGACATACGTACAGAGAACAAAGGAGTAACTGTACGCTGTTCTTCCGAACCAACCACAAGGCTAACCTTGAGGCCGCGATGTGCACCTAGATTGCTGATACACGTAATATTCTTTCACGGTTTCTGGTAGGAATACAGTTATTGCATGGGCCAATTTTGACCGTACCTCGTGTTGTCTGGGCGAAAGGTTGGTTGGTTTCTGCTAAAGTAATATCTAACGTGACCAGAAAAAGCCTGAAAGATAGTAACTGTATTTCAATAGTTATGTCAACACAGCTCTTCAACTCCGGTACAGAAAGCTAAGTAGCTACTGCTATCACTACCTTTCATCTCCACGAAAGACACTTGAAGTTTTGTACATGGAAATACTCTGGTCTAGGGATTATGAACGCAAAGAGTGAAAATAAAGACAGTCGAGTCCACGATAGAGCTGCTGCCACGCTCTTGCGGACACGACATGGAGCTACTTAGCCTATTGACCTGCACTGAACGCTAGCAGCTACTTCTCAGTTAGAGTGAACTCACTACGTGTAGTGCTTGGAAGTTCGCTGTAAAATATCCGTGTGAAGCAACATACATACCTTCACAAATTATGAAAGTTCCTCGACTGTCACAAATGACGTATTTGTACCCATCAAGTGAAATGTCGTCGGGAAAATTAAGACGATGAGGCGACTTGAAATTTTCAGGGTCAAAGATGTAGGTAAGCTATGCACATGCATCAGGACTGACCGACGCTGACTGACATCTTAGGAGGGCTAATATATTTAAAAGAGGCCAGATGTGGCGTGAGCTCATACTTGGCAATCTTTCTTGACACGTCTGGGTGTAAGAGACCCTTACAATACTTTGGTAGCTTTTTATCGGCAATCCCTGCATCATGTATGTACAGGGTGGCCCATAAGTAAGGTATCAATCCAATTAAATACATTTTTAAAATTATTATAGCTATACAACTAAAATGGTAAAGACATTTGGTTAATTTAGATTGAAAGAAGAAATTTCAAAGTTTAATATAAATTTATGAATGAAACAATAAAATACGTTTAACTATATCTTTTAAATGACCTCTATTATTAGTCAAACAATGGCGTGCTCTTTCAACGGTGCTGTTCATTACTTTCCTTAATGTCTACGGTGAAATGTTGTTGATCTCTTGAATTATGTTGTTTCAATTGCTGTAAAGTATCAGGCATTTCAATGTAAACATTTTCCTTTAAGTATCCCCAGAGAAAAAAATCAGGAGCACTTAGATCTGGAGATCGAGGTAGCCACGGTATCTCACCAAAACAAGAAATTATTCAATTAAGGAAAATTGCTTTTAAAATTTGCATTGTTTCTTTCGCTGTGTGCGAGGTAGCTCCATCTTGTCGGAAAAAGGTAATCTGAGTTATTATCTCCAATTTCAGGTATCAAATATTCTTGAATCATCTGTCTATACAGGTTTCCATTAACACAAATTGCATCACCATTAGCATCTTCAGAAAAATATGGTCCAATGATCCTGGAAGACGTGATGCCACACCATACTGTTACTTTAGCCGAGTGAAGTGGACGTTCATGAATTTATTTTGGATTTTCTGAGGCTCAGAATCTGCAATTTTGCTTATCAACAAAACCATTGAGGTGAAAATGTGCCTCATCAGTCATTATTAAATTCTTTACAAAGTTTTCATTTTGTGCAAGCTGCAGAAATCTATTCGCAAAATTTTATCACTTTTGGTAGTCCGTAGGATGGAGTTCTTGAGTTAATTGAATTTTATATGGATGATACTTTAGATCTTTCACCAAATTACGTTGCAGTGAGGTACGTGACATTCTCAGTTGAACTGAACGTCTCCTAGTTGACGTTTTGGGCCGACCAGCAACACTCGTTGCAACAAGCTGAATTGAAGCGCCAGTTCGTATGGTCCGTGTCCTGCCACAACGTTGTCTGTCTGCTGTTGTCCCAGTTTCTCTAAATTTCAATACCAGTTTTTATATGCATTTTTTCGAAGAACTTCTTTCAATATCATCAATATTCCTTTAATTCCCTTTAACTGCAGTAACCGAAGAATTATATCGAAAGTAAAGTTCCACTATTTTTGCTCGTTGTTCCATTGCGTAGAGATTCATTTTGGAGGGTGAATTTTATGAATTTTTTGGGCAATATGTTGTGAGTGTCGGTAGACTTGATGCAGTGGTAGAAAACTTTGAAATCTCCTCATTCATTCTGAATTAACCAAATTTCTTTACCATTTGTAGTTTTATAACTATAATAGTTTTAAAAAGGTACCTTACTTATGGGCTACCCTGTATATAAGTAGCGGTCTCCCGCACTTCGACTAGGGAGAGAAAGCCAAGCGCAAGCTCCAGCTCCGTCAGGCTTATGTTAAAGACACGCGGACCCACACACAACTTGTGTTCTCTACCATCTGTGACGTGAGTCTTGCGATGTTCTCAGAAATATTACTGCTCCCTTTCCTCACCAAATACAAGTCACCTCGCATTACCTTCAAACATTGACTGTACCAGAAGGCATCGTTCGCTCACTTCTACCTCTATCAGCTTCAGCAAAACCATACCTAATTATGCTCTGCGCAGGACCAAACTAACTCAACTCTGCAATCAAAGATCAAATATGTCTCATTCATTTTTCCTAAGTCAGTCATTTCTCACTCAATCAAATCCTGTCATTTCAAACACAATTCTCTTTCATTTATTTCCAACATTTTCTCATGGGAATCCTTCACACTTACCTTCATTCTCTCTTCTATGAGTTCAGGTCTTTGGAGAATACGAAATAATTAAAACGCTCGTGCTATAACACAAACATTTTCTAAGCCACATGTCTAGTTGTTTACGCTTCAATGTTGATGATTGCGCTTGTATGATACTATGGATCAAAACCGTCATGTTTGGTAATCCATTAAACAGAAATGCAAAACTCGCTTGTCAAATTATTTAATTTGTTCAATCATTTTCCCACTAACCCCTGACGGACATTAATTTCACGAAAATTCAAGCTTAACGATGAAAAAAGAAGCAACATTGCTGAGAACATTTTGTTGCAATCACAGCACAGTGGTTCTTCTTTCCTAAAGATCAGGTTCTTTCAGACCCCCTGAACTCATCAATCAAGGAGCTTTGTCTTAACAATAATTATTCTCTTAACAACACAAATTGTGATACGTTAGCCTCGCACAATCTGCATCAAATTACATTTCATAATTTTTAATTATGTTTAAACAGAATGAGATCCAGCTGTGAAGTTACCAATAATTTTTTTTTATTTTTCTCTCTTAGTTTTTATTTCCTGTAAGAGACCCTATTTACCATTTTAAATTTCACATCAGGGGATAACAGCATTGCGGCTTTGATTTTCAAACCGCTGATTTTCAGCAGAAGGTTCACAGTCACGTTGGGTTTCTGATCCTCTCTTCTCATTATCGTGTATTCATTCCCTCATTCTAAGTATGACACCTCTCCTTCCACAACTTTTACTCAAGTGCACTCTTAATTCTTTTCCTATGCGTATCCTTTTATGTTCAGTGACAGTGACTGCATCACCAGTGAAAAGTAACTGATTGAGGTTAAAATCGATACACTGCCATTTTGTATCAGTGCATCTATTTTGACATAAACAAAAAATTAAAAGCTACAAAGATATTAAAATTAAGGAAAAAACTCTTCAAAAAACTTGAAATTGAACGACCTTTCTTATTCTCCATAAACACACCCATAAACCTCAAAAAAGACACCTATAAACTATCATAAGCATCATCATCATTACCGAAGGTCCAGAATTTTTCCCCATTTGCTGCATATTCTACACACACTTGGCTCTCCTTAAACAGCTAATTCATACACCTGCTCGTCCTCTATCACACATGTCAAACCTAATTCTAATTACCACAATTTCCTGATGCAGCATGTTAGTTCCACAATCCCATTTGGTCGGAGGAAAATCCACTTTAGCACATCTCTTTTACGAGCAATCCTCTATTCAGATATTTAACGTCCTTCGGGTGGAATTAATTTCAAAAGTTCCACCGAAATTAATTCACGATGTCGGTTATTTATGGGTCACTCATAAATTAAGCAATTACATGCAAGTGAAACTCCCAATTAATACACGAAATAAAGACGGTTTTACTCCCTTGTTAAGAATAAGTTGCAGTAAAACTGAGGGTGAGAACATGCCTCATGAGGAAGGTATGTATGTCTTGGTTAGGTCCACGCACTGTAGCCACACAAGCACGAGCAGTAGCGAACATGGCGGTTTTGAGAACAGCCACGAAGTCGCCCTCAGCAGCCGTGCTGTGGCCACTCAATTCCAGTCAGCCTGGTGTCCCCTGCTCATGGTGGCCCAATTTACGCACTCTCTGCTCCCAATACTGCTCAGGCCATCATGCCTCCCTAGCGTTTACCAACGCCTCTTCCCTGACCAACATTTTGAAACTTCGGCTGCACGCCATCTCAAATTCCCAAGCAAGAAAATACAACGTCAAGTGTGAGAAAAACGTTCCGATGTGGTGAGTAGGAAACAACATCAAATATGAGCACAATAATCCGCTGTAGTGCATGAGGTGTCCCAACTCTTGAATACATCCCAAAGGCGTTTCAAAGACTGATATCCATCCATCTAACCATTTGGATGCTGAATTAGATGGAAACTCAAGGCCAGACTCAGATTTGAAACATAGATATTTATGAGTGCCTTGAATTATTTGGTGTTCAATAAGAATCTTGTTATCCTCAGTGCAATTTTTTGTCTTGAGCAAAATTTTTCTCGCACACTACGAGATAGAACCACAATTGTGTGACTGGCACCCTTAGAGAAAATGAACGAGTGTGGCATCTTCCAGAAGTTTTGAATCTTGTGTGAAATTGTTGAAGGAACAAAAGGACCTTTCGGGCAGATTTTTTATATGAACCCGCCTCACGAAAGCAGTAAGTCTAACATACGGACTCCGAGGCAATAGTGACGAGACTCATTTCTAAAACTCCTAAGCAGAAGACAAGGTTACTGCTCACTGCTCTTTAGTCATTAGAGTACCGTCAGCTGGGGTGAAAAAATGGTCTATGCAGAGGGATGCAGAAAACAGTCTTTCTGGACGGACGTTCCTGAATTTTGCAGCTTCTTTCTCCATCTCACCGTGACACAGCAACTCTGGTTAATATAACTGAAATTTCTTTTCGTGTGCATTTAAACTCGTTGAGGTAGTCAGCCTTGTTTTTATCAAGACTCTCGGAAATTGAATTATCAGGACTCAAACAACCATGAATTAATGATTGATTTATTCAATTTATCGGTTAATTCTTGTATATAACGTACCAATGAAACATGTGATGAAAATTCGTTATTTTATATGCATTATTTCAGCAAAACATATCAAACAAGCTATTATACAGTGAAGTAAAAAAATCTAATGAATCACCGTTTGATCAGAGTAACAGAAGAGACATTAACTAAAGAATTTGGATAATATTCGATCGCTTGTTTATTGTGTGCCCCCAAATGCAAAATTACTGGTTAAATCTGGCCTCTCGTAGCAACACAACCAACACCAAAACTAGACCGCTCCACAATATTCAGGGCATCTTGCTACACCTACACTGGACGGTATCGTTTCTCCTAATACATGTATAGAGACGCACATTTATAGAACCATCTTACGTAATGCTACATCTAAAGAAAATTCATAGATGAGCTCACAGTGAAATTGAATATTTCATAGAATTTCACCATGATTTTTATTGCTATTGCGTAGTAGTCAAGAGACCGTTTTGCTGACAGTGTCAAACATGGTTTCGAATTCGTTCGACTTATTTTACCTTTGCTACAGCTTTACCACAAATGCAAGACCGTAATCAATATCTAGGCCTACGAAGAAAAATTACTGAGAAACTTTGCCTGTTGTTAGTAGTACACTTGTATTATAAAACGGATACCTTCTAGATACCAAAAGAACGAAAAAGGTTTATTGTTTTCAGTTTTTCATGACTTTACTAACACGTTACCGGTTCCACGCATGCATTCGAATTGGTATACGTGGTTGCTAATCTACGAAATGAACCGAAAACTTCGGGTTAACATGTAGAAATGTTTGAAAATATTCACGTATTTGTAGAAGCTCATATCCTGGTTTAGCTACAGTCCTTGGCATCCAATGCTTTTTTGTTTTTAAATCAATTTGCTATTGTTCTACAGTCGTTATATGCTATATTTTCTGTATCCTGAAATAATTTTGCTCTTAAAACCGCTGACACAAACTCTAAAAATTGTTGCATAATTTCTGCCAGCTCTTCCCGTCTGCACACATTCTTTCGCCCTAGAGCTTCTTCCTCGTCCTAGAAACTCCAAGAAAAAATCCCACAATAAATTCGGCCTGGAGCAAGTTAAGTCCGTTGTACGGGTGCTGTACGAACAAGGAGCATTTCTGGTATCCCAGGTGATACTATGAGAAGTTTGTTAAGGTTAATTAAATGAAAGGACAAGAGTCAGGTCTTTGGAAAGCTTTCAGTTGTATGCGGGGTATGGAATGAGATGGGGATGATTTCACACAATTAACAGTGAACTACGAACTGACAACCGGTGCCTCTTCATCTGCCAGCAAAAGCAGCAAGTAGCAGTACGAGCTCTCCATAAAAACTCACCACATCAAATTGAGGTCATCAGTGGAATCTGGTGCTGCGGCGCATGTGGAGCACAACACAGTTTCCAAGCACTAAATGCACTTCACCGAGTGTCCTGTTGAAAACACTCAGTTCTACAAATACTGCATGTTTGAGAATATCGTTATTTTCTGTTGAAAGCGAAACATTCAAGTATTTCATAATATGCTTAACAGCTGTGAAAAAGATTTATTAGAAGGGTTTTTATGTGTTTGACATGTGTAAAGCATATGCGTCGTTCTATGTGTGTATTGGTAATGCATTAACTATTAAAATTTGTAGAAAAGAGTACTGAATTTACGAACAAATATTTGGGCAAAATTGTGATATAAAGAAAGTTATTTAAGATAAGGTCGCGTGTAACATGTTTCGAGATTGATAATAAACACGGACGAAACAAAATAGAGTCCACACCGAAGAGAATGCTCATAAAAATTCAAACTCCTAGTTACGGTATTTCAAAAATCACTGAAAGCTAGGGATAACCTCCTCATCAAAATATCTCACCGATTGGATCATCGAGTGTCATGCTTTTACAAAATTATTTCACAGCATGAAAAATCAAAGCGTCTTAACAGAGCTTCAGTTACTGCAAGGATCGCGATATGTAAATAAAATGTTTGAAGTAACGAATGAAACAGTCTTACGAAAACACCTTTGTCGCTGAGTACTTCTTGGACACTCTTCCGTTTATTAACACTGGACACCGAAGTTGAAAGAACTCTAGCACTGGGGAATATGAAAATAAAAACTAACGGTTCAGTTAGCGAAGCCAACGAGTGACAAGCTAGTCTGCAAGTTTGCACATCGTCCTTCCCCAACGACGGTCGACGGTTGAATGACCCCAACCGCAACAGACCGACTGACTACTTCTTCTCAGTGCGTCGGCGCTTGCCTCGTGCAACTGACAACACTGGCAGTGTTCAGCCCTCCCCATTTAGGTTTCTTTCCAGAGTTCGTCCTTTAAATAAAAATACACTAAAGTCACATAGTTTTCTCGAAAGTTTCTTTCTAGAATAAATATTTTAACCTATAGAGTATTCTAACGCTGCATTTGTGGGCAGAATTCAAACAAACAAATCATACATTTCTACGAAGTTATGCTACATATTGGAGATGTGAAAAGAAGGCTAAGTATGAAGTAAATTGAATGTCATGAATTGGAATATTTTGGTACATGCCTACAAATATTAGAATACTAAAATGATTTTGGAGAGGCATCTACTTGCAACGGCAATTTCGATGCAATGTTGAATTGTATCTACATTATTATTGATTTAAATGACATTTTAATCCTTCAAATTTCGTCAAGATACAAGCATAGGAATTCAAGTATATATTATAGAGCTCTATTTTATTTCTATACATGAAATAGCTGTAATTTGGATACAGAATACGGTGTCGGATTCAGCAGAGCCCATTCATTGTTTTCTGTGGATTAGGTAGCACAATGAAAAGCGAGGCTTCTAGGAAGAAGAGAGCTTCACGCCTTCTTTGAACCAAGTATACTATAAAAAAGTTCTCTATTTCTGATGTACATCTTGGAAAAACAGGCTTACCATCAGTCTTGCTTCCCATTGTAATAGCACGACTAGAGGGAAAGGGGCTTTTAATTTATCATAGAAGCAGAGATGAAGACAAATTCTTTCCTAGGTGCGGTAAATATGCATGTAGTATTTAGACTTTGCTAGTTATCAATTATAATTCTGGAAATAACACTGAAACATGATGGTTTCAGACATTTCTGCAAGAAATAGAAAACTGTTGTTGTTGAAGAGAAAATATCAACGATTTCCAATTTTAGAAAGTTATGAATCATTTTGCGTGTCGTTGAAAGTATAGACTTCATATTTTTCAAAATTCTGGGAGAAATTTCGTCGATACTGTACTTGGTACGGTCAAATATGCATAAGAACGTTGCTGAATATTGCTCTTGAAATGCTTTGTTTCACAATTCGAATCTCATATTTGGAATTATACGTCTGAGAACTGAAACAGGCCAAAATTATTTGGTTGCAATCAATAGTATTTAAATTTTTTGCACATTGCTTCTAACTTGCCCAAAACTTAATCCAATACTATGAGCGTTGTTTCTTTCAACCTCCGATGGGTTGTAAAAAATGGTAAATTTACTCATTATGGTAATTTTATTACTAAAAGTATTGCACGATTTACTTATTTCTTTACATAATCCACAAAACGGTTAAGACATTTGCCATATCGTGACACAAGCATCTCGATGCCATCTTCAAAGCAGTTACCACTTGTGAGGAGCGGTACGTCTTGATGGGCACAACGGACCTGGACCCAACAGGCACACAGCTTCCGGTAGTCGAGGTCTCTCGTACGATGATCTACAAAGCAGACCTTGAAATCTCTGCAAATTCTTCAGAAAGTAGCGACCAGACTTGCGTCCTTATCCACCTTCTTCAAGGACGTCGGTTCAACCATCTTTAAATTTTCTACTCCATTTCCGTACACTATCCTCGTTCATAAAATTGTCACCGTACACTTTGCTTATTCTGCGATGGATTTCAGCTGCACTACATTCATCAGATTACAGAAAACGGTTACACTTCGTGACTCACATTTGGCAGGAGCATCAGTCCTAGCAGCCGTGTTCAAAATGCTAGTGCCTCCTACAATCGGGCTGTATCCGTTTTGGGGATGATGTAGAGAAATCAGTAAAATCCTGCTGTACTTTTGGAAATTAGAATATATTATGTTATCTAAATTTGTTTTTTATAGCTCATCGGTGGTTAAAAAACAGCCTTCATATATAATGAACAAAGCAGCGTTTCATTTCAAGAATGTTTGGAGATAAATGTTTATGCTCACTATGAGAAATTTATACCCAGAACCTCAGTCATTGTGCAGGGCTCTTTTCAAAATATATGAACAAAAAACATACTTGAACGTTACACGTGAGTAATGAGTATTGTTTTTGTTTGAGGTTTATAATAATATAAAAACAGCTGAAGTGTCGTGAGGTTTTCAGTAGAAATTTAAATCTTGCAAAATCGGTGGGCTTATGAAAAATAACATGGTGTTTTTCTATCTTCGACGTCTTTCAATAGTTAAGTTCCCCTTTTCTATTTAAAAATTCCAAGCTAGCATTCGCTGCAGTCCTCAAATGAAATTGATAGAAAATCTCCACCAAGAATTGTTTACACTTTGCATTTCAATCAGGAATGCTTTGATGCTTCATTTACTTTTTAAGGAGAGACCGAGCAGGAGCTTTGAGTAAGTGGACGGCTGAAATAGAAATTGAATGACTCCCACGTTCATTTATATTTTAACTCGAGCTTCAATGACAACTCGACTTGTAACAAAATTTTCTCCGCTTTCGTAAAGAAGTTGCCGGCGCTTAAACGGAACCAGAGAAGAAAGTGGCTAGACTTCTCATGCGTGGAAGCGTGACATGATGCCCAAGCGCTCAACAAATATTTAACACCTCACAGTTGCCGGATACTACGTCGAAACGGTGGCTCTGATTTGTCTCCAGAACTTGGCCTGCGTGAACTAAGCCAAAACGAACGTACTCGTATTTGACATCATCTCATCTTGACATACTACGTACAGACAAAAACCATTGATGTGTTTCCACAGAGTTTGGCCTCCACGTACTACGCCGGGGTGGGTCTCGCATCAATTCACTGCTGAGCTCTGCAATAGAAAGTAGGTTAGGCTCTATATTCAGACGAGTTTACTCGCACTTCGCCAGGAGTCCGCGGTAGACTCGCCGCTCTAAAAATCTCACTTATGCGTTAACTTTAAAGTAATAACCTAAGATACCGATCATCTTCCATACGAGCATTCACTACTTCTGTTCAAATGCAGTATTTTATTGTAAGGAATACCTATGAACACTGTTCCTTGAAATATTTCCTATCACTTAGCGTCCTCGCTAACAAATAATGCGCCTCCATTCTGTTTATACGGTATTGATCAGGGCCTATGATCGCCAGATTCATTTCACACTCAAGTTTACTCCTTCGTATTCTATCATTGTGTGATGTAGAAAAGTGTCATAACTAACTTCGTCTTATAACCTCCATTCTGCTTTCACGATTCACTGCAATTAAATTGAAGGAATTTCTCATCAAGTCGTGAAACTGTCGACATACGCATTCAGATCTCAGATATAGATTATATTTCCACATGTAGATTGCAAAATAGTCCATAATAGAATATTGAAAGCTTTATATGGTACATGTTCACATACATTTTTTATTTAGTTCTTAAGTAAGGGTATAAACATTTTTTCTCAGCCCTATGCATAGGATAAAATTAATTTCAACACAAATGATACCTCAAATTCGGGTTATTTCAATGCTGAATGTGGGATACATGGACTGCAATAAGATAATCAAAATAATTTTAAAGTCAATTATACTTTGAAATGGTCGTGCCTTAAATTAACAATAACCGCTACGGCTTCAAGTAAGACTCACTACAATACTTACCGACGCCTCCCAGAAGGATGATAGTTTTCCGTTAAATTGTCGACGGCCTCAGCGGACATGCAACCAAACAATCTAAACCTCGGCGTGTAATTCAGAGGATACCCCGCATCATGAAGAAATTAGATTGAAAATCTCTCGCCCAGTTCTCCATAGTAATGGTCTGTACCAATCTTATTCTCAGTGAATGAACATAGTAATCCAGATTCTAGTCAGCAATCACATCCAACCTAGTTTCAGAAAGCTACTGTACCAGTTAATGTCAGCCAAGTTGCATTTCAAGTTTTAGTTTCAGGAAATAAATTGAAATTTTTGTTTGGTTTTGAATGAACTTTTCAGATTTTTCATCCATTCATCATTCATTTAAAATCTTGCTCTCTGTCTTGATGATAAGATGAAAAATATTTTCATTATATGGAAGCTCTGCTGCGTAAGTTGTCTTTTCGTTTATGTTCTTAATTTGTGTTTTGCATCAATTATCTATTCAATATTTTCAACAATTGAATATTTTTTTTTCCTAATATCTTTTGAAATGTGTCAATTTACTTCAGTCTTATGGAAAATTCTTTTAAAAATGTAACAATCGAGAATTAGCTCTCTCTAGAGGCAGTAGACAATCTTCACATGGTGTATAAACTTATTTATACAGCTACAAGGCGTGTTAGTTTGGAGGTGTGAATAGTAACTCATTCTGAAGAGTTGGGAATTACAGCTTTAGAGCAGGGATTGCTGCTTGTACAGATTTTTTCTAATGAAAACTAATCGTTTCTTTGGGGTAAGAGGTTGAAATTCAGGGTTGTAATGGGCCTGGAATCACGGACTCTGCTGATGTCATGAATGAAGTGATTAGTGAAGTTAATGAGATTTCGGAGGAAGCGTCGCTTTTTATGAGCTCTGGGCAGCGTGTAACTAACAGGACTTGGATGAAGTGTGACGTTGCTGGTACACCTTGTCTCACAGCAGCTCCTGGATGACTTGCGCGTCCAAATCTGAAGTCACTAACGGTCTGGAAGCTGGACTGTTTAGTGGACCCTCGGTAGCTGTTGGTTGTGCCTCATGTGTGGTGGTGGTTCTGATTCTTGAATTGTGGTGTCTCATGAATTGTGATGATGATTCACTTGTGTTCGTCATATCTGAAGTTTGACGATGATCCATAAAATGAGATGGTGGATTCGTCTTGGGACTGAGAAGTGAAGACTGTGGGAGGAAAATGCTTCTCATCTGTTCGAGATAGAGAGAATATTTAAATAGCGACAAATAAGTTTCTTTGAAGCGTTGTAGTGATTTTTACATCGAGAAACTTGTTGTTTTCATATAAATTTCGTATTTTAAGCCATTTAACAAGAAACTTGAGGCATATACCTGTCAACTAGAAAACAATTATTAGGTATTATTGGGTAAACAAGTTATTAATTTCAAAAACCAATACATTATCTACATAGATGTAAGTAATTTTACGTTTTTGCCCTCATATGTTAGTGAAGACAAATAATCACAAGTAATTATTGCTAAGAATACTATTCCTGCAGCGTTTGTTTTTTTCCACTGTTTACTCAATGGTGATTTATGTAACAATATTATTTTGCGTCGGTCTGTTACCCTCTTACCCTCATGCATAAAAACCGGCGAATTTTGGTAAACTTGTCCCCCGAGTATTGTGTTCCCTGTGTGAGCAAAACAAGTCTTCACGCAGGGGGGAGGGGTATAAACTCCCTTCTGTTCGATGGACAAACGAAAGAACCTCGGAATTTTTATTTATTCAAGACTGACTATGTTGGGCCTTGAGGTACCCTGCGATGTAGGTACCGTCCAATTTATCACAAGGAAAATAAATTTAGCATTGCAGAAATGTTGTACAAAACTAAATTCTATGAAAAACCCTAATTGATATATTATATAAATAAGTTGAAATCAGTTGTCGGAAAAGCTCATACATGCAAAAGAAGTACTACTGGAAGAGATCACAGTTCAAAAATGACAACAATGCATTTTTGGGGTCGTTAGTAAGGTCATAGCTAAGGTTCTTTAGGAAGTTTTTTTGGGGCATGAATGCATAGAGAATCTTTTATTATACATTGCAGACGTTGAAATAATCCTTGGCAAGGGATACGAATCGACCTGGGAGGTCAGGGATCAGTTGGCGCTGCGGTGGGACCCGTTAACTTGGTACCTCGCTCAGCCCCACAGCTGCTGCCAGCAATTGCTTCAGTGAGGATACCTCTCATTCCGCAGTACTAATGAACATCAAATCAGAGCCATTAATGACTATTGCATTGATCATTGATTTTAAATTGTATTAGGGAAACGATCGCGATGTTGTGGTTTCCGTAAGTGGATGCTGATTTTGCCAGTAACCAGCAAGACCTCTCGTGCACTAGTATACATATACGTGGCACCAACTGTTTAGCGTTGCAGTGCAATGCTTTAGTTAATAACTTCTCAGGAATGAGAAATTTTTAAAATGCATCATAAATGTCTAGTTAAAAACATCATGAGAGAATTATGTGAATTCCTAAGTAGCTAAGCAAGAATTCATGTTCATGCACAATTCTTAAGTTAATGCACAACCTAAGACGACTCTGTCTCAATTTGCATGATGTAAAGTATCTATTAACCTGCATACCTGCATAATGTACGATATGAAAATGAATCTTCGTCCTTAAGCAGTATTTTAATTTCTTGTGCAATGCTAAATTAAATTCAAAATTTAATTCATGTTCCATACCAATGATTATTAACTGAGGTTTGTTTCTCCCATAATTCCTGAAAAGTTGTTTTAATTTTTCGTTCAAATATCTCTCTTTCATCTTTCTATGTTAAGCTTTCTGAAAATCTCCTTACGTCTATTTTAAATTTTACTGAATTGAATTAATTGTAGTCAGCACCCTCTTTTGCTAGACTTTGATCCAGTAAAGTTGTTGTAGTCGGCACCCTGTTTTGCTAGACCTTGATCCAGTAAAGTTGTTGTAGTCAGCACCCTCTATTGCCAGATTTTGCTGTAGTAAAATTGTTGTAGTTCTTCAGTGTATTGCCAGACCTTGCAAGGTAAGTTTATTGTTGTCTGCAGTCTCTACATGGTCAGTCCATGCTGCAGTATATTTGTTGCAGTCTGTTCCCTCTATGTTAGAAAATGTACTCAGTAAGATCTCAGAAGAGCGTACTTTATGATGTCACATTTGATTATCACCCTAGGCTAAATCTTGTTCTTCAACATTATACTTTATACTTAACCACGCTTGCGTTACCCTTTTAAATTCTTTTGTGAAATATTTTAAAACATTAATACCTCACCTATGGAAGAACAATTAACCCAAAAACGGAAGACAATGCTAGACTCAAAAGAAAAGGCAGGCCGAACAAATTAAAAGCGGCAGCTCGTCGAGGATCCACGCCAATTCAGTCACCGCAAAACGGTTCCGGAATTCTGACAGCCTAGAAGACGGTTTACTCACATAACAATTCGAGGTGAGTGAACTATTGCAGGAGAACAGCTTGGGTGAACACCAGGGGTCGTACATGTGGTGCTAAGGGAACAGGAGAGCGCGCAGTCCCCAACATGAGGCGGCGGAGGTCAGGGGAGGGCAAACCAACAAG
The DNA here is from genome assembly GCA_006783055.1 of Trinorchestia longiramus. Classification (NCBI taxonomy): domain Eukaryota; kingdom Metazoa; phylum Arthropoda; class Malacostraca; order Amphipoda; family Talitridae; genus Trinorchestia; species Trinorchestia longiramus. Next base: position 14,474 of record VCRD01001194.1, on the reverse strand, counting down.
TCGGCAAGCAACCGACGGCTCCCAATAGGATTCCCCTACTGGAATCTTAGTTAAATTTTTGTAATGCATGTGTATGGTTCTCGAAGAAGTCTTTACGTATCAAATTCCTTACGAAAATTTTATGTACCTCAATCCTTAGCAGAACGTTCAGTGCACCTAGTTCCTGATATGGACTAAGTGATGTACCTTTTAAAACCCTATGTTAAATATTTGATGTATCAACGATATTGAAATAAACGTTTTTTCTTGTAATTTTTTCATTTGTGTGCCTTGATCCTTAAGAAATATGATGTACCCAGGTTAGAGAAGTTTGACTGAGTGAACAGTTTGAATTAGCGGTCAGTATAGACTCCAAGTAAGCTCAAGTCAAGATGGCGGTAGTGAGAAAAAAAGATTTATGCTTTCCATCAAACGATAGTAAATTTATTATTGAGAAAAAAGAAAGAAGAAGAAAGAAACTTTATTGCCAATCAAGTTCACAGAACAGATGCATCGGATTTTCAATTCTTAATTCTAACATCTTGAAAGTAGTGATGATGTTAAAAGTGACTAATTCCAATCTCTTCTGTCATTTGTTTAATACTATTCTGGTTTTGATATCGTGGTTGCTTGAAAACTGTAGCGAGACTACTTTCTGTATCCAATAATTTATTGAGCATTCACTTATTTATTGAAAAAGCTTCGATATCTCTTCAACAGCTGCGAAAGGATTCATCAATGCATATTAGTTTATTAATTATACAACAAAATAAGTGGTAAGGTCGTGAAACCATTAAATATTCTTGTTTCTCGTAAATTCGAGAAAAAGAGGTGTTGCAGGGGCACATATAACTGAAAAATGTGAGGACAGAAATTATACATGGAGCAAAATATATCTGCGTTGAGGAAACAAATCCTGACTATGCATCAAGTTGGTGTAAATTTTTTTGCCGATTTGTAAGTTCAATTTTGAGAATGAAAAAATAGTTATTTGTGAAGAATATATTCATAACAATAACATCCTTGGGCTTCTATGACCTGATTCCATCTGTCAACGAGTTTATATATGTAGGTATGCCTCGTTTGTAAAATTCTTTAGGTTTTGATGCGAAATATGAATCTAACTCATTTTTAATCTCTTCCCGTGATGTCAACCTAACGCCATTTAAATGGTTCTGTAATCCTCAAAATAAGTGATAATCAGAAGTGGCGAGGTCGGGAGAATATGCTGGATGGGGTAAAACCTCCCAATCAAGTTCCCAATCAAGTTGCAATCAAAGCATAGATTCGCAACAAGAAACACATTGGCACAGGTTCTCAGGAGACAGTTAGTGCGGAACCCATTTTCTGAATACTGAAACCTTTCCCATTTGTTTCAGTTGGCGTACCACGGTTACGGTTGTATGGGTTACATCAAATTGGTTAGCCAGTTCCCTCGAGGTTACTGTAGAATTTTCAGTAACAGCGGCTTCCAACAACTCCAAATCAAGCTTTTTTGGGCGACCACCTCTAACCTCGTCTTTCCAGTTGAAATTTCCTTTACGAAAACGGGAAAACCACCATATGCAAGTTCTCTCCTTCACAGCATCATTTCCATATGCACTTTGAACGTTTTGTGCTACAGCACTTGCACTGAAACCTCTATGAAACTCGTAGAGTAAAGCATGTCTGATATGTTCTTTAGTTGGGTTGAACATCGGTGCAAATAATGCAGTAAAATATGAATGATTCCTTAATAGTCTGAAAAAAAAATAAATTACTATGATATTATAAATCAGCAATAGAAATAGACATAATATCAATATTGATAATTTTGAATTGTCTTCAATATCGGTAACAACTTTTGCACCAACCTGATAGATGCACAAGTCTACAAAATTGAAATTTGTGACTTTGTGTGAGTATCAGTACGAGGGGATTTGTCCAAGGATGCTTTGGACGAGGACAGTTATTTTTATATCAATGTAGAATGTTTCAGATTGCCTTGACATAATCTCCACATGGTTCTTGCCAATATTCCGACTTTGTTTGCAATTTTTCTCATAACGACCTTGAGTTACTCTTAATTTCTTTCCTCACGTTCTAAAGGATTTTCGTAGTTCTAGGGCATCTCAATAAAGGTACGTCGTTGATGGACACAGATTCTTCATAAACGGTCAGTTGTGAGCATTGTTTTAATTGAACTTAAGTTGTTTTTTCGCTTTAAGGAACTCAAGTGGAATTAGGCCATATTCATATTATATTTTCCGCACCACAGGAATTAATGTTTGACATTACTGACCAAATAATTGTCAAAATCCCGTATTGCCCTACGTTTGTCGTTGAAAATTAATCGAATTAGTTCTAAATTTAATAATAACAACGATTTGCAATATTGTAACAGTGTCCTAAATCTATAACGCAATGAGTTTGCAGTTTAAATTATTTCATTAAAAACTACTTAAACATTAAGACCAGCTAAGTATTAATGAGTGGTAAGGAAATTACTCGTACTCATACTTAAAGCAAGGAATGAGCAGGATCTAGATTTCCTCGACATATTCTTGGCGAAATTCGCTTGCGGTGTGCGATGGAGGTTTGGAAACTTAACTGCAGGGCGGTTGCTGCTGCTCCACAATCTCCGGATGCAGAGGAAATGTACCTTGTACCTTGAATTCAACAAAAAAAGTGGAAATGAAGTCTATTACAAAATGAGTTAGTTTTATTTAAGTACTTCGAACGTACATGGTTTCCTAAAATAATATATACACTCACTCTTAAACTGCCCATTGCTCATACATTTGGTTTAGTTCTAGGTGTTTATTTAAATTATTAAATGAAAATAAAATTAAATTTAATAAATTAAATATCATAAGACACTTTGATATTCTCTCTCTCTCGTATAGTCTCCGCTTAGTAATGGGGAGTGAAAGAGTGATTACATATTGTTAGGAAACCCTGTATGTATTATTAGTATAATCCTTATTTTTCAGGCTTTTCGTTCATTCGTTGCTTAGTGATGAATTCAGAAAGAAATACGTACAAAAGTGTCTCATACGAAAATTATTACCTATTAATTATCTTACCTTTGTTTTCTTAACAGCTAGAGATAATCAAAATATTAATTGAAGCTCAGTCATAGGTTTCATCACCTCACACGAGTTGGCAGGATAACTATTATGCAGGAGTTAGAGGGAGAACTATTATGCAGGAGTTAGCGGGAGAACTATTATGCAGGAGTTAGCGGGACAACCATTATGCAGGAGGTGGCAGGATAACCATTATGCAGGAGGTGGCTGGATAACCATTATGCAGGTGGTGGCTGGATAACCATTATGTTGGAGGTAGCAGGAGAACCATTATGCAGGAGTTAGCGGGACAACCATTATGCAGGAGGTGGCAGGATAACCATTATGCAGGAGGTGGCTGGATAACCATTATGCAGGAGGTGGCTGGATAACCATTATGCAGGAGATGGCTGGATAACCATTATGTTGGAGGTAGCAGGAGAACCATTATGCAGGAGTTAGCGGGACAACCATTATGCAGGAGGTGGCTGGATAACTATTATGCAGGAACTAGCAGGAGAACAATTATGAAGGACGTGGCAGGATAACCATTATACAGGAGTTAATGGGAGAACTATTATGGAGGAGGTGGCAGGATAACCATTATGCAGGAGTTAGAGGGAGAACCACTATGCAGGAGGTGGCAGGATAACCATTATGCAGGAGGTGGCTGGATAACCATTATGTTGGAGGTAGCAGGAGAACCATTATGCGCAAACATTGATACTCATAACAATGGTCCAATCAATGCAAAGCTATTACTCCATAAAATCTCACTAACGACTTTGCAATGAAGTCCAGGTGTACAGATGTATTCAGTCGTTTGATCAAACAGCTGTAGCTAGAAATCTAATTTAGGGCTGGAAAAATGGACCTCTAGTTTTTTGTTGTTGGCTGTACTGGCGCAGAATGAATGACAAGCCTGGTCCTCATCACGCTGTCTGGCAAGGCGCATGAGGCGTTTGGGAAAGTACCCAATCGTGTGGAAAGACTGGTTGTAAAAATCATGTTTAATTGGCCTAAGTGTCTTTCGCTGATTAAGAAAAACATAAAAATAAAAGGAGAGACGCGAATATTTATTATAAAGACACGCCTGCCCTACTTCCCAGCTTCCATGGTCGTGAGGATGAGCGCTGACCCCAGCCATTTGTTTTGCAGAAGTCGGCAGTAATTTCAGTTGTCTTCTGCCTAGCTACATAACTACATCTGATATTGTTACGATAGCACGGGTGAAATTAAAATCTGTGCTTTAAATATTTATTAAAAATTACTTGCTCTGTGTTGTATTCGAAATTATTTCGCAGACGTTTGAAAATACAACTTTCCTATATTTATCGCTGATTGATACTGCCTTTCTTTTTTGCTATTTGAAACCACGTTATTGAACAGCTGCAAGAAAACCCCCAATTCTTGGTTGCATTTATTATTGACTCCCCTTGTTCAATGTTTCGCAGTACATGTACGAGAGTTGTTATTGCTTTAAAATATAGAATGGAACTCAACAACAGCTGCTAGCATGAGAGATGTGAAAAGCTCACCTGTACTGCTTTGTTCTCAAATTCATATTCTGCATAGCTAGCTGTGACAGAATCAAAAACAATTTACTATCAATTTAACAAAAAGAAAGTATCCCAATTTTTGGTTAGTTTAATATCAAATTTGGGAACGAATCCATACTATGAGTTCATTCACTACTAAAAATAACTTGAAACCTCTGGATCCTTGAGATCACACTTTCAAATAAACTTCACATGTACTGCATTTGATGATCAGCACATCTTCCAATTATCGTGTTTTTTCCTCTTTAAAATCTCTTTGTGTCCTCTGCTTAGTTTGATGAAACCCATTTTCTACCCTGTAGGAGCACTATAAGTCTCACTGTAATAGCCTTTTATTAAAAAGTATTCTTCTATTTGATAGACGCTAGTTAATTATATAAATGAATCTGTATCAACGACCGTTTCATGGTTTCACACAATCTATCATGAATACCAACGAAACAAGAAAGATTCAAGAGATACATTGAAGTGTCGCTGCCTGACAAAATTATTGAAACGCCAACTTGTGCTTTTTTTTAAGGCTGGATCTTCCTTCTACCTCCCCTCTCTACCATCAGTTTACAATGTGTAAAGCAGTAGGCAGATAAGAAGCAAGTAGCTATAGATGAAAGTACAGTAGCTAAGAGGCTAAAGAGTAACGACCGCACCCATGTTTCGTGTTGCACTATTGGAGATAAGGTGTTTACCTTATGCATTACAAAGAGTACATGTCAAAATACTTATAATTATTTAGCTATGCCCACATTAAATCTGGAACATCGAGCTCATCTAATGTGGCTTCTGTTATAAGCAAATTTTATCCGCGTCCCTTCACAAAAGTCAGTATTCCAACGCAGTCTGTAATTTTTTTAATATATATGTTTCTCAAGTGAACATAACCGGTTCTTCAGCAGCACAGATGAGCAGCACTACCAGCCATTTTTTAAAGTAGCTCATAACGGAAGAGACTGTTTGGTGTCTGTTTCGACTGACTAAGAAGATTTGCTTGAATGGGTCTAGCGCCACCATCGAAACGTGACTGGCTAACAAACAATGTCGGTCAACGCTGCAGCGGCGGGCGGCTTCGTGATTGAGAGTTTCTTTCACGAAGATTGGCAGCACTTGTGCGCTGCTTTCAGGTAAATGGTCAGCCAACGACGAATATCATGACACTTATAGCCGGTGTGCTTCTTTCATAGAGCGTGCGATAGGCTTGTGGCTCAAATGGCTTATGATACTAGGCGATGCCTGAATACTCAACACTCGTAAGTTTTTGAGCAGAAAGGCTAACCAGTACAACTGAAGGTCGTAGAAGAGATTGTAGGAACTTATTTCCAAAAATAGTTAGTAAACAACTTTTTTAATCGGTCTTATTTTTAAGATATGTCTTTTTCGAGAATTCAAGTAAAACTGGGTCATCTTTTTATTGCCTTTACCACAGTATGCAATTTTTCATTGATGCGTTCTTCATTGCACAGCATAAATGTGTGATTAATGTTAGAAAAAAAGTCTTTTAAACCTTTCTGGTGTTCAAGTCTCTAATGACAATGAATAATGCTTGTGTCGAGATGCTACTCCCAAATAAAAAATACTTTCACTAGCAAATAGATTCCTTCTGGCATTTCAAATTTTCCAAAGCGTTATACGTGCAGTGCCAAACTTATATACAAAAGACTCTTTTATCACGGTGGAATAATATTAACTATTCCATCAAAATATTCTATTTTCTTTCTCGTAAAACAAATATTTTTCGGAACACAACTCACTAACGTATTAAGTTTTAATGGTGCACTAATATTCAGAAAGCAACTCACCATCTCATTTCTTGCACTCGTCTTATAAATTGATGCATCTCGACCTCAGGTGTGTTACGCTGTCAGAACAGTCAGATGATCACCTGTGTTTCAGGTGCCCTAGTCTGTTACTGACGCTGTCCAGCTCATCCTGTGAGCTGACATGCTGAGAACAGGATAAGACAGTGTTCCCAGACAGTGTTCGGACTATCTATGAGTAGACAGTCACATTATACCTCTTGTTTCACCTCTGTCTTTCAATACCTCAATGATTTTAATACATATTGAGTATGAGTATGTATTAAATATAATACATACATATTAAGGCTCGTAGTCTGACGGACAATGCCTGATTTCGTAGAAATCATTTATTTATACGTTTGTAACAGGGATGCTGTTCATGAATCAATCTGATATTAATGTCTGTGCTTGAGAGTTTGCAGCTGCGTTACTGGAGTTATTAAAGTAAAACGGAAGAAAACTTTGTTGATGTTGTACACATATCACGCGATGTCTCTAAACACTTAGGATGAAATAATATTTTACGTATCTTTTTCTTGGCTGGCCGATAGACGCTGATACAAAGCTGAAGACACTACTTCTTAAGCGTATGTGTCAGTATTTCAAGTTTCATCAATTGTTTCGATCTACCCTCGTAAACGAAAACTGCATTTTGTCAGCAATTTCTTGACGCTGAATCACGATTCTTTAGTTCAATAAATCCTTCCTTCAATAATTTTATGAGCCAAAACATTCAAATAACGACCTCTTCACTTTTCTATTTTTCATTTGTCTTGCGGTCAACTAGTGTTTAGTTTGCTTTCACCACACTTTGTGAGGAATCAATGCAATCTCACCTTGTGATTAAAGCCGTTGGTCTAAAGCATCACGTGTCACCAAAGGCAACCGTAACGTTGGCCCTTAAACACCTGTCGGGCCTGGGTGGGGAGGAAGGTGCGGTGCCCCCTCTGCTAATTTGCACAGGAGATACTCGTACCATCACACGAGCCTCGTGAGACCAGGGTGTCTGCAGCCGCTGTCTCCAAGCCACTTGACCGTCTTCAGACTCTCCACTGGTTTGCTCTAACAGGAGAAATCCAGCAGAACTCGACAAAGCGAATACCTTCTGATTGCTAACCGTTCAAAAATTTCTCTTTCGAAGTTCCTTCACGGAAGTTTAATCTTTCTTCGCCTAAGTTGGCTCTGCTTTCCCTAGACATAGCGCAAACTGGTGAGAAAAGAGTCTTGTTCTTCGTTTGTTCGCTCAATACAAACCTGACAATTGTACATCAGCATTGATTTCTGCTTGTCAATGGATCTCTAACGCGCAAAAATGGAGACTACAAGCAGAGAAATCGAGAGAGTTATTTACACGTCTCTACGTGTGTGTCAGTTCATACTTTATACGTGTAGCCACCGTGGTCCAGTGGTCTATGTCCTGTGTTGTGCATCAGGTCTCTGCTTCGTGCAGAAAGACTGCGGTTTCGAAACCCGGCCATGAATACGAGTAATATATGCATGTATTATATGCATTGTATCGTGGATACCGAAGGCGCCGGATCACTATAAAATACTAAATTTTTTCCAGTATTAGCGTTCTTCTCATACACGGCCATATTATCGATAGATAAAATGAAAAATAGAAGTTCTGTATACATTCATGAAAAATATTCAAATTCTGGTAGACCACGGGTAAAACTGAATTTTTTATTCTATTTTATAGATCCTGAATTTTATTACTTTTATAAATCAAGATATTTCAACGGGTACTGTCTGGGCTATCTTATCGGTAGATAAGATGCACCATGTCAGTTCTTTATATATTACGGAAAAATATTCATTTAAATCACAATAATTCGTCGCAAATCTTTAATGCATTAATCTCTATAATTACTTAAAATCAGTAAAATTTAAACCGTGGTGTTTCCACGGGAACTATCTAGTAGCGTTAGAAAATGTAAAAATCAAAAGGCATCTATGTTTTCCTACTGCAGTTAAGGTCAATACTATTAGATTGTTACAAAAATAATAGCCGATTTCAGAAGCATGCATTTAATCCTTGGTAAATGAATAATAGAGATGTTAAAACTTAGTCAAAATATGAACCCTGAGCAGCTATGCATCTCTGCCATCTGACAACGAGATTATTTATCCCTTGTTGATAAAAAGTTAATGGCTGTGATGCAAGAAAATCTTTGGAGGTCGTTTCCACCTCTTGTTTAGACCTAAAAGTTTTACCATCCAAAAATATGCTTAAGTGCTTGAATAAATGATGATCAGTAGGTGAAAGATCTGGAGAATATGGAGGATGTGGTAAAGTCTCGTATCCCAGTTCTGTGAGTTTCTGGACAGTCATTCTTGCAACATGTGTGCGCGTTATCGTGATGCAGAATTGGACCACGTCGATTCACTAATGCCGGTCTCTTTTCGCTCAATTGAGCATGCATAACAGCGAGATCATTGCAGTATCTCTCTGCATTAATGGTCTCATTGACTACCAAAAAACTGTAGTGAATAACACCTATTGCAGACCACCAGACAGTTACCATAATCTTTTTCTGGTGCAACATTGGCTTTGGGAAGTGTTTGGGGGGCTCATCGCGATCGAGCCATTGACCTGATCGTTTACGGTTTTCATAAAGGACCCACTTTTCGTCACAAGCGACAATTCGGTCAAGAAAGGGATCGTTGGTGTTGCGCAAAGAGAGCATCGAGCACACTTCAAAACGCCTAAGCTTTTGATTCTCATTGAGCTCATGAGGAACCGATTTATCGAGCTTTTTCACCTTTCCAATAATCTTCAAATGGCGCGAGACTGTTGCAATGCTGACACCAAGTGTCTGAGACATTTTTCTAACACTTTGACGTGGATTTTGCTCAACAACCGCATGCAATTGCTCGTTCTCGAGACTACCCAAACGTCCTCTACCCTCTTCATCTTTAAGGCTCTCATCACCACTCCGGAATTTCCCGAAGCACCTACGTACTGTCCGATCCCTTGTGGATTCTTCTCCCCATGCTCGGTTGATATTGGCAGAAGCTTCGGAGGCGTTGTGCCCAAGTTTGAACTCGTACAACATAAGTAGGCGAAGGTCATGTTTTGTCATGTTCATCATGGAGAGATTCTATCCCTTAAAATTATGTTCTATCTGAAAAGAAGTTACAAAATATTAATGAGCACACATTAATTGTTATGCATGCCAAGGTTCATCGAAACTAAACTAAAAAAGTTGTGTTAAAATTACCATTCAAACCCCAGACCTTCGAGCGACCTGTAGCATGACCTGCTACCCCTTTAAAGGTTATAAAATAACAAGTATTAAAATATTCCTCATTTTTAGTAACAAAAATAAGACTAAACTTTGAGTGATTTTTACCAACTCTTTCCAATTAAAACATGCATATTTAGTGCACGTAATTTTAATAATTAATATATTAAGAGCGTTAGCCAGAAAGTATTTCCAATCGAAACTTTTTCTGGCAACATTCTCGCGCTTGCTATCTAGACATAGCTCTCCCAGCAAAGTCACTCGTGAACTTCAACATGTGACGTTAGGTTAGAATTCCCTGAATTTGGGAGACCGTCTACCACCCACTCGTTGTGAGCTCGCTGGCCTTATACTTACTTACCTACTACACTATACTATACCAGCTGCACTCGTACACTTATACGCCACATACTGCACCTACTGTACTCGCTGTACTTGTGCAACATCTCAAGCCACAGTCGCTATAGCTCTGGACTGGCCATTCATCCCTGAAGCTGGACTGGCCTAACCATCATCTGGACGATCTGCAGCCACCGTAGTCGAGTGGTATGCGGCCCGTGTTCTGTATCGGGTCTCTGCTTGTGCAGAAAGACTGCGTGCGGGTTCGAAACCCGGCAATGAATACGAGCTATTTCTCGTTTCACGCCGTGAGCTCGCACTTATCGGTAAGACCTCAACTCATCGCCCATGGACACATCCCAGGATCGTCGCATGGAACTCACCATCATCCTTACTCTAAGAATGTTAACCTTAAGAATTTAAAAACCAATGTACTAAATGTCTCTGTACTGTGTACTTGATTGGAAATAAAGATTGTTTGTTTTTGTTTGTTTGGACGCTCTGGACTGGCTCAATCATCCCAAGATATCCCAAGCTATTTCTCGTGCCAACATCCGTGAATACCAAGCTGATTTCCTGTGACGAGTTCTTTTATTCTCCTTGAGTAAGGTCACACGGGCAGTTAGATTAGGTTTTGTTAAAGTTGGTTGCTTAAAATTCCCCAAGCACAACACAACTTTACAGACCATTATTTTTGTAACAACCTAATAGTTCAATCAGAGTAAAAGCAAAGCTGCTAGATAAGTGTGGGAATTATCTATGTTACTAAATAGTTCCTGTGGAAATTCCACAGTTTAGATTTGACTAATACAGAATTATTATCAAGACGAATGTATTAAAGATTTACGACAAATAGTTGTATTTTTAGTTAATATTCTTCACGAATATATACAGAACTTCCATTCTTCATCATATCTACTGATAACATGGACAAGATAGTTTGTAAAGTTTGGTTGTGCTTGGGGAATTTTTAAGCAACCAACTTTAACAAACCTAATCTAACTGCCCGTGTGACCTTACTCAAGGAAATAAAGGAACTCGTCAACAAGGAACTCAGCTTGTATTTCCATGAAATTGG